>MU223732.1:1605151-1648270 GCA_018584345.1 Thuja plicata | reverse complement strand
ATTAGTTTACATCATCTTCAAATTCTCAACAGAAATGTGAATTTTATGCCCTTGAAGTTTTATAGTTTTGGTTTTGTCGTCCTTTTCCTTTGTAAAAGGGTGACAGATTATTGTGCTTTTACCCATACCTCTTCTTCAAGTATTCCATTTAGGAATGCTGACTTGACATCCATTTGATATACTTTGAATCCTTTGAATGTAGCATAAGAAAGAAATATTCTTACTCCTTCTAGCCTATAAATAGGTGCAAAGGTCTCTCCATAGTATATACCTTCTTCTTGTGCATGCCCCTTGCATACTAGTCTTGCTTTATTTCTTGTGACTTCTCCATTTTCATTTAGCTTATTCCTGAATATCCATTTTGTACCAATGACATTCTTCTCATCTGGTCTTGGCACAAGTGACCATGTATTGTTCTTCTCAATCTGTTCAATCTCATCATTCATAGCACTTATCCATTCCTCATTATCTAGTGCAGCATTGACAGATTTTGGCTCAAACTCACAAATCAAACAATTTGAGTTTAAAGACTTACTTCTTGTTCTTGTACCAGCTTTCTTATCTCCTATGATCTGGATCTCTGGATGGTTCCTTCTTACATATCTTGCAAGTACAATTACAACTCTTTGCATATCATCTTGATCATTATTTTGATCTTTATTCTATTCTTCTTCATCTTGCACATTATTTTGATTATTATCCTGACCGTCGGTAACAACAGTCTAACCGTCGGTTACAACATTCTATTGTTCTAGAATTAAGCACTATTTCTCAGGTAGAGTTTTGATTTCTTCACAGTATACAAACTTTTTGTAGTCCTCTGGTTCTTTTGTACTTTCCAGCTCATTCTTTTCTAAAAATTCATCTATCTTTACATTTGCACTTTCAACAATTTTTTTAGAAGCCTTGATGAGACATTTATAAGCTTTTCTCTTGGTAGAATACCCTAGAAAAATACCTTCATCACTCTTGGCATCAATATTTCCATTAATATCATCCTTTAAGACATAACATTAACTACCAAATATTTTAAAGTAACTTACATTGGGTGTTTTACCATAGCATAGCTCATAAGGTGTCTTCTTTGTGTCCTTCTTTAATTGTACTATGTTAAGTGTGTAGACAACAGTACTGATAGCTTCCCTCTAGAAGATTTGGGTGATGCCTTTCTCTATCATTAGTGTTCTAGCACAATCAACTATTGATCTATTCCTTCTCTCAGCAATCCCATTTTGCTGTGGTGTTCTTGGTGTAGAAACCTGTCTTTTTATAACATGCTCATTACAGAAATAAGTGAATTCATCTGATATAAATTCTCCTCCTCTATCTGATCTCAAACATTTTAGATCCTTACCACTTTATTTCTCTACCATAGCCTTATACCATTTAAACATCTTGAATGCTTCAAATTTATCTTTAAGAAACATGGTTGTCATCATTCTAGAGTAATCATCAACAAACAGGAAAATATATCTATCTCCATAATAACTCTTTGTCCTCATTGGTCCACATAAATTAGTATGGACTAATTCTAGAATTTCATCAGATGTATGGGTTTGACTTTTGAAACTAGACTTAGTCATTTTACCTTTTTGACAATTCTTGCACATGATGTTGTTTGGCTTTGTCATCGTCATTAAGCCTCTTACGTTTCTCCTTCTGCTTATTTTCATCATGTTGTCAAAATTCACATGACACAATCTTTTGTGCCACAACCATATGTATTTATTTCTGGTCATTAAGAAAGTGGTGTTAGTATCATTCAGATAGAATAAGTTACCTTTAGTCTGTTCACCAGTACCAATCAATTTTCTAGATTCATTGAAGATCTTTGCCTTCTTATTCTCAAATTATACTATGTGTCCTAAATTATTTAGTTGAGAAACACTCAACAGATTATAATTTAATCCTTTTACCCAATAAGCATTTTCACATTTAATCAGGTTATTCAGCATTATTGTTCCTTTACCTTCAACTGGACAAGGTGTATCATTACCCATTCTTACTGTACCACCATTATAATACTCAAAAGTGTTAAAATTTTCTTTGTCACCGATCATGTGGTGAGTGTAGCCACTATCTATAATCCAGATGTCATTCTTGCTAACCTTAGATATGAGTGCATTTTTTACATACCTTTCATCTTCATCTGAATCATCCTTCACAGCTACAAATACCATCTTGATGTCTTCATCAAGTTCGGTGTCAGTATCTTCATCTTTGCAAGCAGCTATGTAACTATCCTTCTTTCCTTTGTCCTTGTAGTCTCTGGTATCTCTTCTTTCTGATTGTTGATAACCTCTGTAATCTTTGTTATCACCTTTGTCAAATTTCTTCTCAAAAGATGTGTCATTACTTCTGTCATCTTTTCTTCTATTAGGACATCTTGCAGCAAAGTGTCCAATCTCTTTACAATTAAAATATACAAGTGGTAACTTGCCTTTGTATTTACCTTTGCCTCTTTGCATTCGTCTCACCATATGTGCTTCTATTTCATCTAGATCTTCTTCTTCACTTTCACTTTCACTAGCTCTTCTAGATGTGTGTCTATGACTTGATTTGCTTATTCTCATAGAAGACTTAAATGCAAACTCTAAGTTTGGTAAGACACTATTTTCAAAGTTATTCATCTCAAATTAAATCAGTCTACTAGTTAAACTATCAAGAGTAACTGTATTATTTGCTACTGCTCTCATTTCTTGAATGGCAGAAACTCTAATAGCATATACAGGCGGTAAGGTCCCTAAGATTTTACTTACCACTATCTCCTCTTCAATTGTACCTCCAACTCCTTGTATAGCATTGACTACTTCTTTTATTCTTGTGTTGTACTGTGTGATGTTTTCAACTTCTTTCATTCCAAGATCATCAAATTTTCCTCTAATGTTTTCTGCCTTGGGTCTCAGAACATTTTTATCACCTCCATGTACAAGCTTTAGTTTGTCCCACATCTTCTTTGCAATTTTGCAATCCTTGACATCTTCAAATTGAGCATCAGAGAATGAGGAACAAATCTCTATAACCATGCAGTTGTGTTCATGTTTCTCTCTCAATTGAGCTACTGTCAATACTCCTGTAGCAAACACATTTTCAATATCTAGGAATTGAGTAACATCATTACCAATACCTGATAAGTGGAGTCTTATCCTTCTTTTCCATGAAGCAAAGTTGTCTTTGTTCAACTTGGGCACATCTCATCTATTCATCTTGTGATCTTTGACTTAGGTCTTGAAACCTTCCTTTCTAATAACACAAGCTCTGATACCAATTATTAGTAATAACTGAGAGGGGGGGTTGAATCAGTGGCCTCAATAATTTATCCTTCAAACATTAACCACCATTAAAATAAACCTTAGATTATTAAGTCCCTACAAGATTCATGCCATGAAATACTTATAATGAATAACTATCTGTCAGTTTTCCTTGTATGTCCTTATTCTCCTTGATTATCGATAAGCAGTATAACTATTTACTGAAACTCAGTAAATAAGTAGAGTATACCGATCAACCCAGTGTTAACTATGTCAGATACAAAACAATAAAGAAATGAATCATACACACATAACACATAATTTTTAACGTAGAAACCCTATTAAGGGAAAAACCACTAGGACCGGTACCCCAAATTTTTACTCTTCTGAAGTGAGCCCTATTAGGAGCCAACCCTGTTAAAGGTTTCAAACACACTGTTAAGTGCGACCTTGTTAGAGGATTTTATACATAGAGGTTGTCACTTAGTATCAAACATCTATTGCTACCATCCTTGAATAAGCCTCCTTCGTAGACTATAAATAGGTATCGGGAAAATACAATGCTACTCTCATGAATCAACCTTTTTGGAACTCCTTGGGACGTACCTCAATATATAGAAGACTGTTAAGTCCTACTCTATTAAGAGACTTGATGCTTCAATGTTTAAACTAAAACACTATGACCTATTTCTAATGCAACTTTTAATTGCATATTTTTAGATCTATTTAAGTACATTACCTCTCTGATCAATGTATCAATTCAATTCTTTGTGCTTCGCACTTTCTTCTATGTGATGCTATGCTTTACTATTCATCGATGTCTACAGAATTCTTTAGCTCTCCTTCAAATTGATTGATCAGGACTGTATGGAGTTCTTCTTCATCAATTTCTCTTCAGCATCCTCTTTTCATTCACTCCCCTTAATCCCCTTTTCATGAATGTGATGATACAAAAATGAATTAAGCTTGTCTCTTATATAGACGTGATATTCATTGTTTCTTTATTCTTGGCGTGAAAAATAATCCAGCCAATTTGATTTAAAGCATAACTCCTGATCTATCTCATAGTTATCTTCTTGCCAACTGTACAAATCTTCTTTAAATCAATTACTTAACTCTGGTCGAATGAAACAAAGAAAACAACCAGTTAAGTCTATCTTTTAGCTCTTGCCAGCTAGATATTTTGTGATTTTCTGAACTCTTTGTTCCATCGATCAATTCTTCAGTTAGTTGTCAGTGACAACTGAAAATTCTGTCGTCATGACTCCAGTTATCTTTGAGATCTCCATCCATCAGGCATCATTAGATTTTCACTCGTCGGGCAACTCTATTTTCATCTCGTCGGGCATCCTATGGTTTTTCTTCGTCGAGCAACACTGTCTTCTGCTCGTTGAGTATCACTGTGAATTTTCTTCTTTGCCTTTACCAATGGTGTGCACTCTGTCGGTGTTATCTGTCACTTAGTGAATACTTGACATTTATGCATTGCTGAAAGCATAACCTTTGTTCTATTGATTCTCTGAAGTCTTTGGCATTATGTACATGACCATACAAATTATATCAAGTTGACATCAATGACAATACAAACCATTAATTGATTTAATACTTTGCATTATCTTCAACTTAACATTATTAAAATTTAGGAAGTTACATGTCATCATGTACACACCCTAATATATTTATATTTTTTGGATATTGAAACAATGTATGAGATCAACTCTACATAGTCAGTTTCTCTAATAAAACTCATATCTTGTAGTTTCTTCAATTCTACTTTGACTATTAGAGCTATATGTGGATGCATTTTTCTCAACATTTTCTTGACTCGATTGACACCCAGAGCTAGTGATAAGTGATGCATGATGATATCATAATTCAATCCATGAATATATGTATATGACTAGATTTAAAATATATTTGTCTATATTTGAAAATTTGGATTAATTGTTCTTTTTCTTTCTTTGATAAAGAAGATCCTAGAGTGACTATCTTTGGTTCATTTTATATTTAAATATTAACTGATATTGATGGCTCTGTCAAAATTAAATATTTCTCCCGATATGGATAGTTGGATAAAATATCAAGCCTTTCATCCTTCAGTGCCTCAAATAGGTTTTCACCATCCAATATGACCTTTCTTTTAGCCTTTTTTTGATCTAATACTAGTGTCTCTATGTGCTCTTTACAATTAGATCTATCTTTTATTATTACTATTTTGTGACTAAAAGGCTTGGTATTTTCTCCTAAATATGTTGAATAATTGATTTAAATGGGTAACCTTGCATTATGATCCTCTATAGTAAACAATCCCTAATTCCCAAATAGTCAATAATATCACCATGATTATAAAAGGCATCTAATTTAGGTATATCAAGTTGGTCCCAATCTATAAGCTCAGGATAGAAAATAATTTAAATGGTCATTAGGCTTTGGTTCAAAGGCGGTAATGATATTGATGGATAAAATCTCAAGTTTTATAATAGTATTAACAATTTCAAGATCCATACTCTCCTCAAAATCATCTGTCATATTCGATATCTCACTTTCATGTTGGTTGTCACTCTCAATATTATGTGAATTCGAATCAAATGGATTAGACCTTAAACTCTCTCCCTTATAATATGTATTCTTATAGATTTTTATCACATAAATTTTATGATCTTTGTTTATAATTTAGAGTTCATCCTATTCATTTTCATTTGAATCAATGTCACTATCTTCCTGCACATCCCTTGTTTTTAAAAAAAATTCTGTCATCGATATTTATTTTCCTTTGTCTTTGTAGTCTTGTCCTTCAGTACCATAAGTTAAACAATATTGAATTGGTTCTATGATTCTTTCTCTTCTTAGTCTTAGGAGACCTTTTCCATCATATCCCATCTTAAGCATGATATAGAATCCTTTATCATTTTAGCTTGAATGGCATGATAGATAGTTTTAATTCCACTTGAATCTTCCATTCTAGGATTGAATGTGTCACTGATCTAATTCATAATCTAAGGGAAAATTTATAGCTTAGATCATACTCTTTCTATATAGGAAGAACTATGTCAGTTTCCTTTGGTTCTCTATACTTTCCAATTGAATTTAATGTTTCTAACCATTGATACAATGACATATTGAAGTGTTTTGTTGCAGATTGCAGGTACAATAATCACATACACATTTCTGGCACCCACTGTTGGGCCGAGCCCTAGATTTTTATCTATTTTTGAGCTGATTGACTAACCTTTTGATTCTCATTTTTTGATGCAGACTCACATTTAGCAGAAGAGGATCACATTTAGCATTTGGGATCACATTTGGTAAATTGGGGATCACATCCTATATGTCTTGACTTGCATCTAATAAAGGCTTGTATCTGGTAAAAATAGGATCGTCTTTGGGGTAAAGGCTCGCCTTTAGGATCTTTGTTCTCATTTTCTAATTCCTGGATCACATTTAGGAAATAACATCACATTTAGTAACTTTCAGGATCGCATCTGGTTGGCTTAGTTGCATAACTGATTGATTTCTTTACTAATCAGCTAACCATGTTTGTTTTTGATGAATGTGATCATTTAGCAGCCTAACTAATTCTTGCAGGACGTTGTGAAAAACCTCCTTGGTCAAAGAAATAGAGAAAAAACAAAGCAAATTAGTAGCAAGTGGTTTTGAAGGTTTCCTTCAAAAAATCAACTAGACTTGTCTTTCAATTTTCAACTTAATGAAATTTCTCTTTAATTCGTAATTTGAGTAGAGAAGTATGCTCTTTTCCTTTTGGAAAATCAGAACCTCAAACCTCAAATTAAGCTTTGAAAATAAATTTGGGAAAAAAATACAAATTAATTCCTCTAAGTTCTTGATTAATTTATTTTCTAGGAACCTAATGGTCAAATTCAAACTTAGGTCTTAATCAAAATAGAGGATTATGCTCTTTTCCCAAGTGGAAAATCATAAACTTAAGATGGGGGATTAAGCGATTGAATTTCATAATTCTAGGGAAAGAACCTTGTCTTGTGTGTTTGATAGGAGAAAACAACATGGATAGGAGAGTATGCTCTTCTTCTTCATGAAGAATCATAAATATAGAATCAGTCTCCAATACTCTGTATTTCAATGAACATTATAGGGCTTCCAATTAAGGATAAAATCTCCTGGGAATGACCCAAGTGAGGATAGGTGAACACCAACCCTTTCATGATCTCACTATAATCAAATGATTCCTTTAGGTTAAAATCTTGGAAGACATAATTGATTTTGTCCTTGGAATTTTGAATATCATTCCTTGGACATTCTTTGATGTTTGTAGAGTGGAGCTGCATCAATTTTTCTTGCGAGACTACACTCATCTAGGTACTCGTAGAGCTATACACCTCAATTTTTCCTTGTGAAATTCTATGGAGGGAAGTTATGGAGGGATGCCCGAATCAGACACTTTATAGTAGTGACCACTTGATTCACCCCCAAAAGGTGATAATCTTTGTGGAAGGAGGATAGCAACCTCCCCAAGATACTCACCATTTCATGCCCTCACTTGTGTTTGTAATCGAATAACACTACATCATGACTGGAGCCATTGTGTTCTTGGTGATGGCCATATTTTGATTAGAATTTGAGTGTGTACCTGAGTGTACAAGAAAATATTTCATGTTATTCCATTGGTTTAGGAATAAGTGTGTTTGGTCCTTAATAAACATGTTTGATGTGTCAAAATTGTAATAACAAGATAAATCCCCTCAAACAAATTGATATTTTGACAGTCATAGACATTTTTCACTACTTCAAACACTCTAGAATTTGTCACACAAACCCTAGAATAAAAAAACAATCACATCTTTCCAAACAAAGTGGAAAAACTTAAAAATTCCATCAAAATTTCAAATTAGGGATCCTAAATTGCATTTGGTAAAAACAGAGTCACATCCTATGAACAAAGTCACTTTTGGTAAATCCTAGATCACATCTGGTGAATAAGATCATATTTAGGAAGAACAAGCTCGTATCTAAGAAATATAGGATCATATCCTGTCAGTCACATCTAGGATAGAGGGTACTTTTGCACATGTTAGAATCAAAAACTTTGCAGTTTTAGATACCCTTTTTTCTTGTCAGTCACAATCTGTTGTTCTTGCTAGTCAACCTGACGTTGTTTCTCAGTCAAATTGAAAGTCTACATTGCATATTCTTTAGGGTTATCACAATTGATCCCACATCATGTTGTCACTTTACTAAACAAATCTTCTTGATTCCCAGCTCACTATCAAGGCATTATAATCCTCTGATGCTGGAATCAATCAATTTGAAACACCAAACTCACATTGACCACAACTTGGACAAATGCATTTGGACAATTCAAAAATTCCTTTTGGCACTATTGGAACACTTTTGATGAGATTGATATCCCACTTTCATAGTTAACACAAGAAGAAAACAATATCTCTCTCACAATTCAAAAAGACGTCTAAGATTGCTCAAATTTCAACAAGGAGAGACATCCCAAACAAACCCTCTTTTTTATCAAGACTCACCCGACATGGATGTACCTAATAGAGAATGGAGTGCTGCCTTTGATGAATATAACCAAAATGATAACCAAGAAAAAAGAGAAATTCAAGAAGAAATAAATCATGATTGTCCTTTGTTTGACTTGGATAGTGATGAAGAAATATTGGAAGAAGAATACAATAAACTCAAACAAAATAGAAAGTTTCAAAAAACCTTGGATAAAATCATTGAAGAAGACAAAGAAAAATATTTTCTCCACTAAGATTCTCTTGGGGTTAAACTTCCTAAAGATTATGATGATGAATGATTGAAAGCTGAAGAGATACAAACACCTATATCAATCCTCTCTAAACATATATATCAAATGAAAATGGAGCTCACAATGCTTAAGAAAGAGAAGAGTAAACCAATGAAGAAATACTCATTAGAACACATATGTCTATTCCCATTCAATAAGAACTTGCAAATGGTTCCTTTTCGACCAAACATGACAAGACCAAAGTATGAAAAATACATGGGAGAAATGGATCCTCATGATCATGTGAGAGAATTTTGCACATTGAGTATTGAATTTATTCACAAACCAGCATACTTGATGAGACTATTTATAGAAAGTTTAGGAGGACAAGCCATGGAATGGTTTTCCAAACTCACACCTAGCTTTGAGGAATTAATTCAAATATTTGTCCAATACTACTCCTATAACATACACCACAATGTTACCATGATGGATCTGTGTGATACCCAACAATGAACAGGTGAATCCTTCACACATTTCTTGCAATGATGGAGGAAAATATTTGCAAGGTACTCACAAAAAATACCGGAATTGGAAAAGAAGGAGATCTTCATAAATAACTTAGTACCTGAAATGAACTATGTCCTACAAATGCAAGATTCTCCTAGTTTTGATAGAATGATTAATAATGATATTCATTCTGAAGAGGTTATGGTAAAAAAAGGATAAATCACGCTTTCTAATGACAACAAATCCTCTAACAACTATAACAACAAACATAAATGGTGGAACAAGAAAAAAAAATGTTGTTAATGATGGAGTGGAGGAAGATTCAAATATGCACATTAAACCAGTTGTGTTTAATCTTAC
This sequence comes from Thuja plicata, assembly GCA_018584345.1. NCBI lineage: Eukaryota > Viridiplantae > Streptophyta > Pinopsida > Cupressales > Cupressaceae > Thuja > Thuja plicata. The sequence goes on along the minus strand of MU223732.1, from coordinate 1,638,424 downwards.
AAACAACCTAAAAGTAAGAAAAGAAGATAAGGCAACAACAACAATACCACAAGCAAACAATGATACCAACAAGATAAAGTCGTGGGTGTCTAGACCACATCATACATCTACTCCATTGGGAGAACCTCTTGAGATGGTTTTGAAAACTCTCTTGGATTCAAAAATCATTACTTTATTAGAGTCAGAACCTTGGGAACCGGAAGTAAAACCAAGATGGTGGAACAATAATGCCTATTGTGAGCTCCATAAAAACAAAGGACATAAGACCAATGATTGTGTCAAACTCAAGCATGTTATACAAGATCTTATTGATGGAGGAAAAATCAAAGTGGAAGGACACACATCTAATGAAGATAACATGACCTATAAGAAATCATTTCCCAACTATGAAAAAGGAGAAGCTTCTAAAGCGAAGGGAAATGAAGTCAACTACACCTATTCTCATAATGATAATGTGATCAATATGTTGGACATAAAAAATGAATCAATCAATGTGATCACTATCACAGGTGTCAAGGACAATTCTGCACACTCAAATGTAGTGAAATAAAGCCAATTAGCACAAAATGTGATCAAAGGGGTTAATTCCTCATCCAAACAAGCAAAAACATCTAAACTACCTGTTGTCACAATTCCCAAAACAGCAACGTCTAGACAAATGGTTCCCAAACCATCTGCTAACTATAACCTGGTGGACCAATTGCAAAGAACCTCAGCTCAAATATCTATATTTGAGTTGCTAAAATTCTATTCAAGGCATAGAGAAGTTATTGAATAATTCCTACATTCAGCTAATGTTACAAAGGACATAAATGTAGACAAAATCCAGGCAATGGTTAATAACATATCAGCTCCACATTGCCTCTCTTTTTTAGAAGAGAATGATAAATATTTAACTCATCCCCATAATCATCCTCTACACATTGAACTCTTGATCCACAAACACTGTGTAAAAAAATGTATTGATAGATGGAGGTGCGGGTTTGAATATATGCACTCTCAATCTAGTCAAAGCATTGGGTCTTTTAGAAAACATAATTGATTCAAGGAGTAAGATAACCATCAAGGCCTATGATGAGGAGGAAAGGTCATCCAAAGGACTAGTTGTTTTACCAATAAGAAGAGGACCAATAGAATGATATGTGGTTTATAAATTTCTTGATCTACCATTGTCCTATAACATATTACTAGAGAAACCTTGGATACATGAAATGCAAGCAGTGCCATCTACTTACCACCAATGTATCAATTTCCCACACAATGGAGTGGAAATAAAAATTCATGCTGATTCAAGCTACACTTGTAACAACATCAAGGAAGATAGCATTGTTCCTCACAACAAGAAAGTTCCAAAAGAGTTTCCAGCAAAAACCTCTAAAGACATGGTGATGAGAAGCTTTGGGAGAATGTTAAAACTTGAAGAAACTAGCATTGGGGGAATACAAATTAGATACAATGCCATCATTGGCTAATATTTTCATATCTCCAATATCCTACGGGAGAACCTCCCCATCATTTACACCTTCTACCTAAAAAATAAATGTTATTCATGAACCCACTAGCATGGTTAGAGCCACAACTTATCAAGAGGAAGAAAAAGAAGATAAAATAGTCTTGGCATGGATCTATAAAGGGGGGAGAAAATGAAGTAAAACATGTTGAGATATCTCCCAAAAAATATGGAAAATGTTATGATATTCTCAAACAAATAGGATATAATGGGAAAGTACCTTGAGGAGATAAATGTAAAGGACTCATTGAGATAATTCATATGGAATTCAGGGACACTAAGGATAAGACAATATTAGGTTTAACTAAGAAGTCATAACATCCTACCTCAGGAGATGGTCTAATATTTGATAAAGGAAGTGATGAGGATGAAGAAGAAGTTGAACTCATACCGTGGACATATGAAAGATTACTACATATAGGTATTGAGAACACAAAATAACAAGGAAAACAATATGTACCTACTTTTGGAGAACAGCTAGAAAACCATGTTCCTTTTTTGTCACAAACCAATGTCCAAGAATTAGAAGAGGAAGAAGAAGAATATTCTCCCGGGGTTCAACAAGAAGGAGAATACCATGAAGGAGCACATCAAGAACAAGAACAAGAAATAAGCAGGCAAGAAGAAACAAGTAGCTCAAATACTCTTCAAGAGTTATCTTCTATAAGAAAACAAAAAAATATACATCCTAACTGGGGGAAATTAGTGAAAATTTCACATGGCTTGGATCTACCACACTTTAATTTAATAATGGCCAATAGGGTGCACTAGATCACTATTGTTGAGTTTCTAAATTAATCTGATGACAATATGATAGACTCACATGATTATGAATGGGATAAAATGTTTGATACTACCATGGATATTGATGTAGATGTAATTCATAAATTTGCACCTTTAGTAGAAAGGGGAGAGAGTTCTAATACTACCCACAATACAAATATTTTCATAGAATTGGATGAGGCGGTGATGCCTAGTATAATTGATGTAGACACAGGTGTCTCAAATGGACAAGAGGAGCACCAAAGGATATTAGATAGTTTTGATAGGAGAGAGAGAGAGAGAGAGAGAGAGAGAGAGAGAGAGAGAGAGAGAGAGAGAGGGCNGGAGAGAGAGAGAGAGAGAGAGAGAGAGAGAGAGAGAGAGAGAGAGAGAGAGAGGTCACTAGAGTTAAGTTCGTATAACACTAAAAATGACTCTAATAATGACAATCTAACTCTATATGATCTAAACACTAGAGAAGCTAACTTAACAAAAATTGTCTTATCAGTTAATAGTTTTGAAACTAACATAGTGATGTCTTTAGAATCCTCTGAATCACTATCCTTGGCAAATCCTGAACTAATTGATTGGATCGAATCATAGCCCAAAGCTATAATGAACTCTGCCAATGACTACACTTTATCCTATTATCTAAATGCATGTGAATCCTACCCCTCTTCCACAAATGCAAGGAGCATGAACATGATAGAGGAGGATATCAAGTTTCTTATTAAAAAACTAAAAAGTAAAAAGAAGAAAATAACTGATGGTGAACACCATGTTGTGGCAGTATCTAAGTTTTAAAAAGTAAAAATAAAAAAATGTATCTGATGGTGAAAGCCTCTCAGAGGAACCAAAAGATGATATTATTGATATCCTCCCTAAGTACTTTCAGGAGCGATCTTTAGTCCTCATAGAACCAACACAACTAGTTAATCTAGGAATGGAAGAGGTTCCTCAATTTTTCTATCTTGCACAATCTCTATCAGAGGAAGGAAAGGCACAATTGAGTGAGTTCCTTAAAGATAAAAAGATCAACTTCGCATGGTTTTTTACTAATATGCCTAGATTATATCCTAAATTAATAATGCATCACTTATCCATAGTTCCTAGGATAAAACTTGTCAAACATAAATTAAGAAAGATGCACCTACATGTAGCATTATTGGTGAAACCCAAGCTCGAAAAGCTCTTAAAATCTAGATTCATAAGGGTCATTGCTTATGAAAGATGGATTTCTAATGTAGTCCTAGTTTCTAAAGAAGACAAGTCTATCATAATTTGCACAGACTTTAGGGATTTAACCAAATCTTGTCCTAAAGATGATTTCCCATTACCAAACATTGATATGATCATAGACCTCATGATAGGATATGAAATCTATTTACTCATGGATGGATTTTTTGGCTACAACCAAATAAAGATCTCCCCTAAATCCCAAGAAAATACAACATTTCCATCTGCATGGGGAACATTTTGATGTAATCTAATTCTTTTGGGGCTAAATAATGTTGGAGCCACATATCAATGAGCTATGAACTCCAAGTGATAATCAATGTTAGAGAAACAATGATAAAGGGGGACAACCAATGAATGATCAGAGAAGAGGTTATAGAGGTTGTGGAAGGTTTGATACAAGTAGATGAGCCTTCAAAAGAAGGTGTTTCAATTGTAAATAAGTGGGAACATAGCACCAAGGTGTCCTTTGAATGATCAAGGCAATAGAAGGGTAGATAAGAGAGTTCAATTGGTTCAAGAGGAGAAGAAAGAAGAAGGGGGTGAGTAATGTGTACAAATTCATCCATAACTTGATGGTGAATTTCTAATGTTTAGAAAGGGAGAAATATTTCAACCAAAAAGACCAAAGGTATGTATTTTTTGTACTCTATGCAAGAGCCAAGGTACAATTTTTAAGTTGATCATAGATTCAGGTTCACATGATAATTTGGTTTCATATGAAATGGTTTCCAAGTTATATTTGCAAAGATTTCCTCATAATAGTCCATATAATGCAACATGGCTCAGTAATGAACAAAATAGTGTAGTAAAAGAGAAAGCATATGTTGATTTTTCTATAGGAGTGTAGACACCCAAAAATGGTTTGAGCCTGCTAGTCTAGGTTTTTTAACATTTTTGGCATTATAATTGAAACATTTTTTTATGATCTAATTATTCCTCTATGTTGCGCATATGACCAAATTATTCCAAGATCATCGATGTTATCATTATCAACCTATCATCAATTCAATAGTATTGTCCAAAGTTCATCAATATTATAGCAGATCATCATTATCACATAGATATTGTCCAAGTTCATCGATGTTTCCCTATCCTTGTATCAATACTATGTGATCATCAAAGTTCATTGATTGTATTCAATCAATTTCAAACATCATTATTTGATCGCATTATCAAATTTCATCAATTCCTCAAAGTTATCATAATCCTATCAATATTATAAAAATCAAATCAATTGTACATTAATGCCTTCAATTTGATCAATAATCCACTAATTTTTCCTCTTGGGATGAATGACCTAAGATTTGTCCCTATTCTTTATGAATAAATCATATTTATTCATTCTTTATCCTAAGTCTTCACAATTAATTAATTTATAATTAATTAATTGGCTAATTCTAGTTTATGGGATTTTAGAATTGCATAAATGTTAATTATTTCTTTTATGAGGAATATTGATTTCTTAATTGAATTAATTCCTCCTAATTCCACCTAATTTATCATCTCCTCTAATTATGCTTTATCACCCTATTAATTTTCTTCATGATTTCTTCCACCTTTCCCTATCCATTTCTCCCCCAATTGTGATTCTAATTTCCTATTAATTTTCTTCTTCATTTTCCCTCCATTATGCATTGATTTATGCATACTAAATCTGTAGATTGTATATCATTTCTATAAATTGAGATTCAATTCTTTCTTTCTTTCAATTTTGAACCATTATCTCCTAGTATTCTTGACATCACTTTGGCTTTAAATACTTGTGCATTTTTGTCTTAGGAAAAAGAGAAACAATAATCAACTCTATGGAGAAGAAAGGAAAGCATTTGAGCATCATTTGAAGGGGTTTTATGTGTATCTTGTTGTAGACACCCAAAAATGGTTCGAGCCTACTAGTCTACGTGTTTTAACATTTTTGGAATTATAATTGAAACATTGTTTTGTGATCTAATTATTACTCTATGTTGTGCATATGATCTTTATTATATGATAACATTGTGTTTTCATTGATAATTGAATATTACAAAATTGTTTAATTATTTACTAAGCTTTCTATCCTCTTTGCTGAATTGATCATTTTCCTAATCGATTCCGATCAACTCTAAATAAATCCTATTTGATCCTAAATGATCCTAAGCCATATCAAGTCATCCTAAATCAATTCAAATCTATTTTATCCATTCCTAATCATTTCAGAATTATTTTGGACTCATTCCAACCATTCTGGGGCATTGTCCAAGATTATTGATGCCTAATTAAATCACTTTTCAAATCAATCACACCCTTTTCTAAATCTAATCAATCTTGTCATCATTCTAGGGTCATTGTCCAAGTTCATCAATGCTTCATATCCTTTTATCATCTATTCGATAACATTGTCCAAGTTCATCGTTGTTATCATTATCAACCTATCATCAATTCAATAGTATTGTCCAAAGTTCATCAATGCTATTGCAGATCATCATTATCTTGGAAACATTGTCCAATTCCATCGATGTTTTCCTATCCTGGTATCAATACTATGGCATCATCAAAGCTCATTCATGATATTTGATTAGTTTAAAATATCATTATTTGAGTGCATAGTCAAAGTTCATCAATGCCTCAGAGTTATCATAATCCTATCAATATTGTCAAAATCAAATAAATTATACATTAATGCCTTCAATTTGATCAATAATCCACTAATTTTTCCTCTTGGGATGAATGACCTAAGATTTGTCCCTATTCTTTATGAATAAATCATATTTATTCATTCTTTATCCTAAGTCTTCGTAATTAATTAATTTCTAATTAATTAATTGGCTAATTCTAGTTGATGGGATTTTAGAATTTCATAAATGATAATTATTTCTTTTATGGAGAATATTCATTTCTCAATTGAATTAATTAATCCTATTTCCACATAATGTGTCATCTTCTCTAATTAGTCTTCACCCCCCTATTAATTTGCTTCATGATTTCTTCCACCTTTCCCTACCCATTTCTCCCCCAATTGTGCTTCTAATTTCCTATTAATTTTCTTGTTCCTTTTCCCTCCATTTTGAATTGATTTATGCATACTAATTTGTGCATTCACTTTCCAAATATGCAAATTTCCTCTTATTTCTATAAATTTGGATTCAATTCTTTCTTTCAGGTTTGAACCATTATCTCCTAGTATTCTTGCTATCCACTTTGGCTTTTAAATATTTGTGCAATATTGTCATTGAAAAAGAGAAATGATAATATACTAAATGGAGAATAAAGGAGAGCATTTGAGCATCACTTGAAGGGTTTTTTATGTGTTTCTTTGCATGTTTTTGAATTCTCGTTTTAATGGCTCTAATGTTAGTTGAGATGGGTTTGCATATTTTTTAGGGTTTTGTGGTTACCTAGATATGCATATTATACCTTTTTTGGTCTTAAAAGGAGAATATAATGAAATAATTATTTGTAATAAATAAATCCTATGAAAATCATATGATGAATATAGTGTGTACGGATTGTACAGAGAGTAACTCTGAGATTGAATAAAACTTATATTTCCTAAAAATTCCTTGGTTTGTACATGATTTTCATTTTGGTATGATTGTCTAATCTCCTTGAAATAGGGATAATATTCATCATTTATATGTATGTTTTGGATCATTATAAGTCTCCTTAAGCTCATATTTTCAATCAATTATTCTAACTGTTATGTTATAGGGTTAAAAACTTAACTATTTTGAAGAAATCAATAGAGTTTTGATCCATTATGTGAATGTCTCCTATTGTTTCTTATAGAATGGATCCAATGGAACATACTTTTTGTTGGAAAGTGATTTTTTTGGTAGGTAATGAGACAATTATGGGTTTTCATCTATGGAAACACATCATGTATATTGATCGATTGGAATGAATTCTTGTTTTGGAGATACAGTCTTCAAAATAACTATGTACAAAACCAAAAATACAGAGTATAACAGTATTGTTTTGGATAGTGAAGATCGAGTATGATGTTTTATGAGTAGAGAGATTAGTGGAAGATAATATGGAGTATGTATGACCTCCACCTAAGATTGATTTGGTTTTGGTCATGATTACAGAGAGTTAGAGTGATTTGAAGACATGCAGAGACAACATCATAGTGTAATAGAGCAGTTGAACAAGTAGCGATGATTTAAGGAGTATGTCGTGGACTCCTAGAAAGATAAATTGGATTATGATTTTGGATAACCTATATTTTGGTTATGTAAGAGCACTGAATTTGTTTTTTCTCTTTACATTATAAATTATATTTTGTATTGAGAGTCGACTATGTGATAATAATTAAGAGAGCCGACTTGATGATGAAAAACATATATATATATATGAAGAATTTTTCAAAGCAAAGATATGATATGATAAAAGGAAGGATATGCATGTATGTAAATGGAAGATGTGAGAGCAGAGGTTGACAGAGATCATTGAAGAGCTATGACTGGAACTATCTAAGCATTGAAGATACTTGTTTTGTTCATTACTAAGAATACTTTGTAACAAAAGTTTTTGTTGCAAGAGATGTAAGCTTAGTTGGCCCCTAACATGGTGTTGTATACCTTTAACAGGGTTTTTATTCCTTTAACAAGGAAATATACTATGTAATATTCATCTCCTAACATTTCTAGGTCTCCTAACAAGAACATTATACTTTAGTGCATGCTTTTGGTTACCATCCCCACCGGGGTTTTCCCTTGGCCAGGGTTTCCTCAACAACAAATAATGGTGTTATAAGTTCTATTTTATTTTCTTATGTTATTTTCATTTAATTAATCTTATATTTTATTTGGAATTGGTTTCAGTTTAATTTAAAGTGTTGTAATACTGAATCACCCACCCCCTTCTCAGTATTATTCAATCCTAACAATTGGTATCAGAGCTATTGGCCATTGGAGAGAAATTCTAATAGCTTAAGGGAGATCATAATGGATTCAAAAAATTTGCAAGAGATCTTTGAAGAAGCACTTAAAGACCTTGATAAAGAAAAAGCAGAAAATGGTGACTTGAGATTCAATTTAAGAAGAGACGAGAGATTCATCAAGAAACTAAAGGATCGGCTTGAAATTTCCATAAATCAAAGACAAGATCTTATGGTTTAGATAAAAGAGGATTCAGACAATGATAATTTAGATCAGATAAAGAAACTTGAACAAAAGAATGATACTATGAATCTTAATAATGAAGCAATGGCTAAAGAGAATCAACAAGAAAAGGATGTTAAGAACAAGACTGAAGAAGATTTGAAGGATGCTAATATTATAATGGGAAAAATGAAGAATAACCTTGATAATTACAAGAACAAGTATCTAGAATTAGAGAAATATAATCAGATCATAAAAGGTGAACTTTTTGAAGCAAAGAAACATATTGAGAAACTTCACATAAGCGGTGACTTGATTGATGAATAGAGAGACAAACAGAAACCTAAAGGTGATATGATTAGTATTTTCTTCAATGAAGATAAATATTCTAAGAATCAAGAAGAAAAAATTGATGCAAAGATTGATGGAGAAAAACCTATTCTTGAAGAACCTAAATAATAGATCAGACCTTTCAGAGGTAGATGTTTTGGATGTAACACATTTGGACACACGAAGAGAGATTGCAATGGTAATAATCCTTTCAAATATTTTTTTGGTTATTGTTTTAATTACAATGTATATGAGAACAAGAAAGAAGAATGCATAAAACATGATCAGTCTAGATACAGACAAGATTACACCAAAGTAGAATCTGCAGCTAAGATCACATGTTACAAATGTTATAACCTTGGACACATTGAAAGGAATTGTAAGTTGCAAGTTAATCCGAATAGAAGACCTCCTATATGCTACAAATGTAACAATCCAGGTCATATAGCAAAGTTTTGTAGGTACAATGGAGTAGATAACAGAAGAGTACCACCCTTATGGATACAAAGAAGAATGACACTGATACTGGTAAGTCTTGCAGAATACAAGAGTGATTTTGACAATTGTTTCAAGAAAGAAAAATATAACAACAGTGGTAAGGAATGGATAGTCAAAGATTCTAATGATGCATTGGTTTAGGGAGAGACAATAGATATTACTAGATCTTTTCCTAATGCTAACAAAGTAGAATCAACCTAAATGGTTGAGCATGGACTTAGGGGGAGTATTGGATGAAAATATCAGAATATATCCAGCCCCTAATTTTGAGGAGTAAGCTCCAGTGAGATTAGTTATGATATGTGCAGACATCATAGAACTTATATCTGAGAGTGCAACATTGAACGATGCATATTCTGTGATCACGGGATTTATGATTGACTAGAAAGTGTATGATGTTAAGTATATTGGGTAATGTTCATTTTACACTCAACAATGAATAAAGGACATCTTAGATACATATTTCTTCACTATTTGAAGAGCAGTGACTTAAGGAGAACAGAGATTAGATAATATCATACTATCTTATAGCTATATTGCATGATCAATCAAAGCGAGAATTTGTAATTCAGCGTGATTAAGGTATTTACATCATCCACTCATACAATGTTATGGATGCATCTTTGATTTATGATGTTGTAGATTGACATAGATAAAAATTCAAGAAACATCCATTTAAGTCTTCTGAAGATGAACCTGAAGGAGCATTTTCCCAGACATCGCACAACCTCTTGCATGTAGAGGATATTATGGATTACATTCATTGCAAGTATGATATATTGGGTATTGATGATATTTCTACTAAAATGGAATACATGACTGATGATGGTAAAATGAAGGATGAATTCAAACACATAGACAATTTGATCATTATGAAAATATTGGATCTATATGAATTCAGCGAAGATGAATGGTTCAAAATCTTACTTATCAGAGTTCATAATTAATTCATCTAGATAGGAGAGTAACCTATAAATATTTGTAGTCAATTAATTCATCATATTACTGGGTTAGACAACACTGGAGTTATCCATGTGGCTAAGAAGAACATAAACAAACAAGTTGAAACCCTAACACATTCTAAATGGGATAGGCGAGCTATGACAATGAATGATATTTTCCTACAGGATGTCAGACTGATTGCGATGATACTTGGATACAAATTTTACTACAGGAGTAGACCTAATTCACTTTTTCCAGGAGTCATTATGATGGCTTAAAAGATGGTAAATGAAAACACTAAATATAACCTATGAGAGGTTCTGGCACAACAAGTTTTTTAGAATGTAAAGCTACTTAAGAAGGATAAATCTAAGACTTTTAGATTTGGCTCACTCCTAGTTCATATGTATATCTACATTGAGCATAAGTTTCCAAGCATGCACCCTAGATCATGGAGAGAAGGGATACCCACTGGTATTCAGACATCACAGAGATACCAAAGGAAAAACAACACATGGGTTGATGGTGAACTGTTTGGCATGATCAAGATTCTTGAAAGGAAAATGAAAGAAAGATTCAAAATTCTTGAAGAGTTAGTTGAGAAATACAAGGATACAATTTGTTTCATGGTTGATACTGATTGTGTATGTTTTGAAGCAGTTTTACCTAGAAATAAATGGTGTTACCCTATGGGTTATGAAGTCATTTCAGAAGTTTTAACTATGCAAACTAAACATGTTTTGGCATTTGAAGTTGATACATCTTAGGAGAGATGGGGCACATATGAAGAAAAATCAGCTAAAGTCAAAGAAGAGAAGACTAGAGGTATGAGGAAATGAAAAGTAGAAAACATTATTGATGATTTTGGATCTAAGGCATGTTTAACCAAAGAAGAGATGAGGGAAGTAAGGAAGAAGATATCATAGAGATATTCTGGGTTGGAAAGTACTGCTACTGCAGCCCTTCCACCTCCAGAACTTGTGCAGGTAGCTAGTCCACCTTCAACAGTAATTAATGTAACCACTCCTTCACCACCATAGAAGACATCACAGGAAGAGACAGTAAAGCTTGTACCTTAGAGAAATACAAGATCCACTATACCATATGCACCTCCTAAAGAACAGAGGACTGGAGGAGAAGAGAAGAAAGCCGAAAAAGAGACCACAAGTGACATACATGTATGGAAGCCTGATTTGAAGATGTTGGAGAAGAGATCTATTGAGCAAGGAAAGCTTTCTTTAGTGAAAAAATGCTATAATAGGTATGAGTAATTTGATAAACTAAAGATTGAAGACATAGTGGTAAATCATCTACTTGTTTTCAAGAAGAATATACTAGAGATAGAGGGAAGTATACTTGAGGAACTATATGGTAAACTAGAGATAAGAAAAAAACTAGCACTTATTGAAGATGAGGCTATTAGGAATCAAGATATTGAGAATATGTTACCTGTAGTTTCAGTACAAGAGAGAGAAAGAATATTTAGTGAACTCAAACCCTTATTGAGAACTAAAGAAAGATTAGCGAAAATTATGGGCAGAAAGTATGAGGAAGTCTTAGAGGAGACTCATAAGGCATTAGATCAGATACTTATGAGAAATATTCCTCAGAATACTCTACCTCCTAAACCTACTATGCCTACACCTATAGGAAGTGGAGAGTGCTCTAAGGAAGCTAAGGTAAGTGCTGAGAAGAGCGAAGAAATCATGCAACCAGATTTCTATGTTTCTAGTGTGCATGTGACCCTTGACACTTCACTTGATGAGAATGACCTGTTCGCAAGAAATATTAACAACATAGTGGTTGATGAAGAGGAAAAGAAGAAAGAGGAAGAATAGAAAGAGGAAGAGCAGAAAGTTGAATCTTTATAGAGAAATGAGATAGATGTTGGAAAAGATCAAGAGGCAAGTGTTGAGGTAAAACATGAACCTGAAAAATCTACTACTCTATTGTTGGAAAGGATAATACCTTAAGTACTGATGTTGACAGTATGGATGAGAATGAATTGATGAGACTATCTTTCATCACATTCACAAAAGAAAAATAAAGATCTGAGCAGGAAGGAGATAAGAATACTAAGGTAATTACTAGAGCAGTTAATACTGTGAACAAACTACTCCCAGTACCTATCATTTTTCAAGGAAAGGATGAAGCAAAGAATCTGAGTTTAACACTAGATGATTTTGATAGTCACTATGAGTCTTTAGTGAAGATTTCTAGAGAGAAGGAAGAGAAGAGTTATCAAGAGAAGAAGTTGAAGGAAGTTTTCCAGTCTATTTCATGGTACTTGGGCATTCTGATATCAGCTACACCAAAGAAAATAAGTTGTGTCACACATGGAAGGATGTTATACATCTATTGTATAAATCCTATCAGACATATTTAGAATATTGAAGATATTATAGCAAAGGACAGGGCTACACTGAATAGTATGATGGACACTTGTCAAACCTCCTCACACTCTATATTATAAATGGACAGAGAAATAACAAAGATCTATGACAAGATGAATGTCTTGGATATTGAGAAAGGGAGAGTAATGACAAGATTTGGTTTGCTAAAGATCCTAATCACTCCTAAGCTATCAATTCTTGAATTTCATTTATCTAATATGGAGAAGACTATGGAGTCATTGACATATTCTATGCCCATAGAGTTAAAGGCAACATAGACATCATCCTATGCACTGAATGGACTAATTTATGTTAGTCAGTTGTTGATTGAGTCATGGAATACATAAGTGAAGATCATGGAAGCTACCTTCCTGGATGTACTTAAACTGGTGAGAAAGCACTAAAATTCTACATTTTTGTAAATTTTGGATGCACCTTTTCCATGGTTTTCAAAGGGGGAGAAGAGAAGAAAAATTAATTAAGGAGAAAAGAAAAAATATATATATTAAAGAGAAAAAGAAGAAACAGTGAGTTGGGACACTTATGGGTTTTTATTTATGGCACACATCTGATATATTGATCGATTGGAATGAATTTTAGTTTGGAGATACAGTCTTCAAAATGACTAAGTAGTACAGAAGCAAAAATATAGAGTATAACAGTATTGTTTTGGATAGCTATGATCGAGTATGATTGTTTATGACTAGCAAGCTTAGTGGAAGATACTATGGAGTATTTATGACCTCCACCTAAGATTTATTTGGTTTTGGTTATGATTACAGAGAGCTAGAGTGATTTGAAGACATCCGCAGACATCAGAACAATGTAATAGAGTAGTTGAACAAGTAGTGATGATTTAAGGAGTATGCCATGGACTCCTGGCAAGCTAAGTTGGATTATGATTTTAAATAACCTATATTTTGGTTATGTAAGAACTTCTACTTTTTATTTTCTCTTTACATTATTAATTCTATTTTGTATTGAGAGTCGACTATGTGATAATAATTAAGAGAACCGACTTGATGATGATGATGATATATATATATATGAAGACTTTTCTAAAGTGAAGATATGATATGATAAAACAAGGATATGTATGTATGCAAATGACAGATGTGAGAGAAGAGGTTGACAAAGATCAATGAAGAGTTATGAATAGAACTATCTAAGTATTGAAGATTCTTGTTTTGTTCATTACTCAAAACACTTTGTAATAGAAGTTTTTTTTGTTAGAGTTGTAAGCTCAGTTGGCCCTTAACAGGGTGTTGTATACCTTTAACAGGGTTTTTATTCCTTTAACAAGGAAATATATTATGTAATATTCAGCTCCTAACAGGGCTAGCTCTCTTGACAGGGACATTATACTTTAGTTAATGCTTTTGGGTACTATCCCAACCGGGGTTTTCCCTTGGCCAGGATTTCCTCGACAAAAAATAATGGTGTTATGAGTTCTGTGCTATTTGCTTATGTCCTTTTCATTTTAGTAAGGATATGGTTTATTTGGAATTGGTTTAATTTTAATTTAAAGTGTTATAATACTGATTTACCCCCACTCTCAGTATTACTCAATCCTAACATTTTTAATGTTACTATCATATCTAGGTGCAGAAGGAAGCCATTAAACGGTGTACATCGTGAGTTGACTCTAAAAAGGGTAAGGTAATGTTTCTATATGTATATTAGTGGGAGATTGACTTTAATGAAGGGGTTTTTTTCTATCTAAAGGAGTTAGGAAATGTCCTCTAGATGGTGTTATACTTTTTTTGAGTTTTAGAAGTGTTTGGAAGTGGGAGAACTAGGAAGCCCTAGTTTTAGACCATGAAATAGGATTGTTTGTTGAAAGTGTATAAGATGGATTCATGGGTTCAAAAGGGTTGTTTAATCCTTTTTTGGAACCATAATGCAAGACTTTTGATATTTTGGGATCTGGAACTTAATATTTTTAGTACTTCCTTTGAAAATGTGACCTAACTAGGCCTCTTGAGAACAAGGAGCATGGGTGAGATCAATAGGTTAGTCCAAAACAACCTTATGAAATTATTTAATATATTGTTTTACACTTTAAATGGTATTTTGTTTTTTAATTTAATCTCCTAGTGTTTTGGAGTGATTGGGCAAAAAGGACAAAAATTAGAGTTTGGAGACCTAATTGGTGAATATGCTTAGTTAAGGGCTTATAGGTGAGTTTACATATAAGATTAAGACTTGGGAGTTTGAAACATGTATAATAAAATTTTTTTAGTCTAATAAGGCATCTTGAGGCATTCAAATTAGTGGGTAAGAATAAATTCAAAGATTGATTATTTGAGAGCATTGGTGTGCATTGGAAAGACATTGAGGGTTGGAAGTTTTTGGTCCATTTAAGAAGTCATTTGTGAAATTTTAAATTAGTACCCTTGGCTCTGCATCATAGTTGTATCAGAGTGTAGGAGAATACTTTAAGGGAATGGAATTGAGTATATGTTAGCAGAAGATTTAGAAGGAGAGGCTCAAACAGTGCCTCCTAAAGTGACCCATGCAGAACTTGCTAAGTTGGTGTAAGAACAAGCAGAAAAATGCATGTGGTTGAGAGAAGAACTAGAAAAATTGAAGGGAAAGGTTGAAGGTTTGGAAAGAGAAGTAAAATGTGAATAATAATAAGGCCCTCAACAAGAAAATCCACTTGATATAGAAGATGCAAGGATTGTAATGTTACTTAAAGCCATTTAGGTCGGAGACTCTAGAGCTAATATAATATACCTATGTATGCTGGTAAGATGGACAATGAAGAACTTATTGATTGGTTTAGTGTAGTAGAAAATTTATTTGAATGTGAAGACATAGAGGATAATTAAAAGGTAAAAATTTATAAGTCTAAGTTGAAACGACATGCATTGTTATAGTGGAATTGTTTGGAGGTAGAGAGATAGAAGAATGGAGTTCCAAAAATCACTTTATGGCTAAGGATGATGAATAAGATCAAGGAGAAGTTCCTTCCTAAGGATTAAAAATTTTAGTCGTAGAAGAAACTTTGGGGATTGAAGAAAAAAGAGATGGATGTATATAGGTATATAGAAGAGTTTTACAAATTGGACATAAGGGTTGTTCATGAAGATGAAGAGGAAGAGAAGGTGGCAAGGTATTTTGGAGGGATGAGGTACAAAATCCAAGATGATATGAGTATATTGACAAAAAAAAGAGATGTGGAAGAATGCTACAATTTGGCATTGAAGGTTGAGTAAAAGATCAAAAGAAGACATGAAAGGAAAATGAAAATCATGTATAGAGCAGAAGTGATCGAGGGAGAGAACCAATGACTGATCAGAGAAGAGGTTATAGAGGTGGTGGAAGGTTTGGTACAAGTAGAGGATCCTTCATAGGAATGTGTTTCAATTGTAATGAAGTTGGGCACATAGCACCAAGTTTTCCTTTTAATGATCAAGACAATAGAAGGGTAGATAAGAGAGTGCAATTGGTTCAAGAGGAGAAGAAAGAAGAAGGAGGTGAAGAGTGTGTACAACTTCATCCAGAACTTGATGGTGAATTTCTAATGTTTAGAAATGGACAAAGATTTCAACCACAAAGACAAAAGGTATATATCTTCCTTACTCTATGCAAGAGCCAAGGTATAATATGTAATTTGATCATAGATTCTGGTTCACATGACAATTTGGTTTCATATGAAATTGTTTCCACGTTAAAATTGCAAATATTTCCTCATAATAGTCCATATAATGCAACATGGGTCAGTAATGAACAAAATATTGTGGTAAAAGAGAAATCATGTGTTGATTTTTATATAGGAGAATATCATGATAGAATTCTATGTGATTTAGTTCTAATGACTTGTAGTCACATAATCTTGGGTAGACCATGGCAGTCAGTAAGGAGAACATTGCATGACAATTTTGCAAATTCTTATGTTGTGTGTAAGGGGGATAAATTTCTTGTGTTAACTCCTCTCACTATGAAAAGTTGAATGATAAACATGTCATTTTCTTTGGAGAATAAATTAGCATTTATTTAGAGGGATTAGAGAAAAAAATAAACTTCTTGGCAAGAGGATGAAAGACAGCAACAAAGAATGGGAAATGAAAGGGTACAAGTCAGATCAATAGTCTAATCATATTTGGGTCTAGATAGCATAAGAATTGGAACCATAGACTGCCCTTTTGGGGTACAGAAAGGAGCTAAAGGAAATCCTTTAGGGATACAAGGTTGGAAGAGCTAGAAGGACCTAGAAAAGACAGGGAAGAAGATGGAGCAGAAATAGATGTATGACTGTCCCATGAAGGGGAATAAACATGAGTGTTTGAAAACTAGTTTTTATCTTAAGTTTGATGCAATATACAGAGATATTGAGAAACCTTTTGGGGAGTTTTTATTGCAAAAAAATTCCCCTAGCATGTTATACAACAAAGAACCTTCAAGAAAGATACATGGAGTTAGGAGCATACCACTTATCTCTTTGGGAAAGAGACGTTTCCTAAGAGGGGAGTATGCTACAGTAGCACCTCATGAACAAGATAAAGACATGAATCCTACAAGGAGAAAATATGTAGTTGGAGGGTCTTCAAGGATTAATTATAAGGTTTTGGAGCCAATTATGTCCTTTCAATATAATAAACATGATGTAATGGCAAAATGTTGTAATGGTCCTGAAGGGACCATAGGACCAAAATAATGCAATTAATTGGTCAATCATAGGAAAGGGGATAAAAATGGTTTAATAATTGAATAATCATGTAATGGAATCCATTTGAGAGGTTTAGAAATGGGTAGAAGTCATTTTAGGTGCATTTGTTAGGATTTTTTTATTAAAAAAAAATCCTAAGGACTAGTTAGGCTTTTGCAGGTTATGTGATTATGAGTAGTTTTAATGGGTTTAATGAATCAAATAGACTTGAGTCAGTTGGAAAAATTTAGGATGAAGTCTATAAATCCTCTGAAAGGCATATGATCAATAGAGTGTGTACGGATTGTACATAGAGTAACTCTGAGATTTAATAAAACTTATATTTCCTACAAATTCCTTGGTTTGTACATGCTTTTCATTTTGATCTGATTGTCTAATATTCTTTAAATTAAGTAGGGATAATATTCAACATTTATATGCATTTTTGGGATCATTTGAAGTCTCCTTAAGCTTGGATTTTTAGTCATTTATTATGATTGTTCTGTTACAGGATTAAAAACTCAACTATTTTAAAGAAATCAATGGAGTTTTGATCCATTATGTGAATCTCTCCTACTGTTTCTCATAGAATGGATCCAATGTAACATACTTTTAATGTTACTAACATATCTAAGTGCATGAGGAAGACATTGAAGGGTGTACATCGTGAGTTGACTGTGAAAAGGATAAGGTAATGTTGCTACAAGTATAGCGGTGGGAGATTGAATTTAATGAGGGGGTATTTTTATGTCTAACGGGAGTTTGGAAATATCCTCTAGATGGTATTAGAACTTTTTTTGAGTTCCAAAAGTGTTTGGAAGTGGGAGAAATAGGAAGCCCTAGTTTTAGGCTATTAAATAGGACGGTTTGTTGAAAAGTATATAATATGGATTCATGGGATCAAAAGGGTTTTTGAATCCTTATTTTGAAACCATAATACAATAGTATTGAGAGTTTTAGGTTTGGAAGTTAATTATTTTTAGTACTCTTTTGAAAATGTGACCTAATTAGGCCTCTTGAGAACATGGAGCAGGGTTGATATCCATAGGTTGGTCCTAAACAACCTTATCCAATTTGTTGATATATTTTATTACTCTTTAAAGAGTATTTGAATCTATATTTTAATCTCCTATTTTTTTGGAGTGATGGGTGAAAAGGATAGAAACTGTAGTTTGGAGACCTAATTGGTGAATATGCCTAATTAAGGGCTTATAGCTGAGTTTGCATATAAGATAGAGAATTGGGAGTTTGAAACCATTCTAATCACATTTGTTTAAGTCTGATAAGGTGTGTTGAGGAATTGGAATCAGTGGGTAAGAATAAAGTCAAAGATTGAGCATTTGAGAGCATTAGTGTGCATTAGAAAGACATTGAAGGTTGGAAGTTTTTGGTCCATTTAAGAAGTCATTTGTGAAACTTTGAATTAGGATCCTTGGCTCTGCATCACTGTGCTTCCTAGATTTTTTGGTTTTGATGTTGGGAATAAATTGAATGTTTCAATGGATAGTATTCCATGATTGTAGCCAATGTGTGGCTTACTTCATGATTTTTGTATTTTCCTTCAAATATATACTCTTGGAAAAGTGGTTGGTTGAGTGTGTTGTGTGCACGAGTGTTTTTCCATATTCCTTATTTTGGCCTTTTTTATGCTTGATTTGAGATCATATCTTGAGTTAGTGATGTTGGTGTTTGAGATCACATTATGAGAAAATTGAGTGTGTCATTTTAGGATCTTGAGGGACCCATGCTCTTGGTTTGAGACCAAATGAGTTTTCCATGTTTCATTTTGGTTTTAATGACTTTGAGAGTCTTTTTTGGATTGTGCTTTGTTGCATTATTTTTCTTTGTGCCTCATTATATAATGAGATTATCCTAGTGTTTGGGTAGTGGAGTGGAGTGGCTCCTTATGTGGATCCTGACCTACAAGTGGCCAACACAAGACACGTGAAGGGATTTCTTAATAAGTGATAACATCATTAAAAGATTGAGTTATAACACATTAATAGGAGTAATTTGACTGCCTAACCACCTGAGGGTGTTGATCAAAGATAATTCAGTACCTAGTTTTCTAGGGACATTGATCTAAGGCACTATATCTGGCCACTCGAGGGTTTTGATCAAAGATACATGCTGAGTTCGGCCATCTATGAACATTGATCACAGACTCATTGCTTCTTGGACTACTGAAAGTAGAGTAATGACACTCCACCTTAAGTCCCTTCACTATAGCCCTACAGATTCTAAGTAGTGGCCTTTGTGATGCAATTTGGTAGGAGGATCCTCAATGAGGATAGTCCAAACCATGCAACCAGAGTCACACAACAGAAAAAAACAACAACATAAATTGAGAGAAAGTAAGATCCAATGCTCGCATTAACATAAAATCATTTACAATAGGCCAACAACATAGAGTCTTACATTCCAGACATTCATTCCTAATTCAAGATATTATCCAGATCTAACCTCTATGCTAACCTTCCTAAGTTTATTCTAGTGAGAGCTACCAACATAAGGAACAATTACAACAATATATAGACGTTCGCAACACAACCAAGTCATCCATGAATGATCACAATCTCTAAGACAGGAAAATGTAACATGCAAAATAGGTCAAGACCAAATCATGAAGAACTCCTCCACATAGATTTGAAATTAAGCATGCACCAAAAGGGGGTCGACCATGAGCCCACGCTCATTGAATGATATGCCAAGAAGGTGCACAAACCAAGAAAATGGTTTCCAATATCTAGAAGCTCCATCAAGTCATGAAACATGAAGATCAAATAGGTCCAGGCCAAAATCAAAGAGATCTCCACCAAGAAGAAATGGATCAAGATGTGAACCCAAATGTAGAGAAATCATGACGCTAGGAACAAGCCACCAGGTTCATAATAGAAACTGATTCAACTCTAAGGAACACCACAAAAATATAAAAATGGACTAAACATGAACAAACTAAAAAGGAAATATTGTTGGTTGATGCAAGATTGCAAAGAACCAAGGATTCTCCTGCATCACTTTGTACCTGTGTCATACTTTATTCTATGTTTGTGTTTGTATTGGGACCTCTATACCATCCTTTTAGCTTATGAACTTGATTGGTATGTGTGATAACCCTTCTTGGTGTGTGTGTGTGTGTGTGTGTGTGTGTGTGTGTGCCTTGTGTTTGTTTCCAGTTTACTATCTCTGCGAGCATGGTAGGGTGGCCCTGAGGGTTCCACATGGTAGGGTTAGATTGCACTACCAGTATTGGGGACCAATGTACAAGTGGTAATCTTCCTCCAGTGATAGAGATTATAAGTATTGAGTGATCCTTACTATCCCTTACATATCTTTTCATTAATATATACATATTTAATGCTTATGCTCATTAGATTAGTTCCTTTATGTTTTTATGCAATTGTCTCTATTGATTAATTGTTTCCTTGATTTTGTGTATCCGATACTCCCCCGTATGGAGATAGCCTTATAGTTGAGTTATATATTGGTGTCACTAAACCTACCCTGCTATCGAACTAAGAAAACCTCATCTAGAAGTGTTTTTAGGCCAAAATTGCATTTTGCAGTGCAGTTTAGCGCATTTTCAATTTGTTGTAGTTCATATGACAATTATTTTAGTGCATATGCAAAATAGGGTAGCACATTTACAATCTTCTTTAGTGCTTATTTTTTACCAAATTAGTGCATATAAAATAGAGAGCACTTCCTAAGGTTTTGTTCGAAAATTAATTTTATATTTGGATTCCTTATATTTTTTGGGTGCTTTTCAAGTATTTATAGTCAGTTTTCCAATTCTGTATGGTTTAATTATGATCACTTTTCCTATTTGGGATTAAAACCAACCTTATTTTGGAATGCACTAAGGATGAATTTGTCCCCTTGATTAGAAACTATTGACGATGGTTTGATCTTATCCCGTGAGGTTTGTGGAAGTGTTCTAGACTCTCATGTGGTGGCTTGAATGTATCTTTTCATTCTTTCTTGTGTGTGGAGTCATCTTGGAACCTTTGGATGTGATTTTTAGTCTTCTTCTTATTCATGATCATTTGAGGATTGTTGTTATTGTATCTTTTCTTATGATATTGGTTATTATTGCACTATTTGATTGATGTTACGTCTTTAACTTTTAAAAAAAAAAATTAGTGTATATTTGACCTCATGTTTCAAGGATTCCTTGGCGGGGCATTAAAGTAATAACTATGAACTTCTTAGATAATGATCATTGTTCACACTGCAAAGAGGTAAACT
Source organism: Thuja plicata (assembly GCA_018584345.1). Lineage (NCBI taxonomy): Eukaryota > Viridiplantae > Streptophyta > Pinopsida > Cupressales > Cupressaceae > Thuja > Thuja plicata. Next base: position 1,616,767 of record MU223732.1, on the reverse strand, counting down.
AGATAGGAAAAACCCTCATTCCCACTTACAATATACACCAACTTATTCTATCTATTTTTTAAGACCTTAACAACACTTACTATTTATGGATATCCAAATTGGTTCAAATACAAATTTAGCAACATGTTCTTCAACATCATGAAATTGTGTATGGTCCACCACTTTATAGACAAGAGCTTCATTAATTTATCCCTTCTATAGTCACTTCTAATGATATTGTCTTTGTCCACCACCTTGTTTGACCTTTCGAAGATGATTGACATCAAATGTATTCAAGTTAACCCTTTTACTATCTTCCAAATTTTTTTTTATAATACATTTCCAGATGGGTAAGACTATCCCTCAAGATAGAGATTATAACTTAACTTGGATTTGGTCATGTAATAGGGCTTCCAAACCCTCTTTGTGTTGATTTAAAGAAATTTATTATACAAGATTCCTAAATCTAGAATAGGTTTGCAATAAAGCCTTTATATTTTATATAGGGCATTGTATTTCCTTTTATTATACTTGGATTCCAAAAACTATGAAACTAAGGAGGATCTCTGAAATTTTTGCATTAACATAGAACATACCAAGCAAGACTCTACTCTTTTTAGGTCACAATATTTAGTGCCAAGAACTTAGAAATTAAGTTTCTTATTCCTTTATCACTTCCTTGCCTTAGATTTCAAGGGATAGTCTATGAATGCACATCCAAGTAGGAGCAATATCTCCTTTAAGAGATTTAAATTTTGCACATAGGCATATATAGATTTTTGCACTCGTAAAATTAGAAAACCTAAATAAAAGTCTTAAGAAATTTGTTCTATAAATAAAAATAAACAATAAAAATACATCTTGCAAGAGCACAAAATTGGATATTTCCTTTAGTCTTTCATATTATCACATTCCATTTTCTGACCATATAAATATAACCTGTCTAAATAAAAAGAACTTATCTACAAGGGAATTTCCCATTTTAGACATTTTTTTTGTCCATCACTAATTACCCAACTTTAAGGCTAGCCCTTCAATGGATTCATCCAAATAATCACATCATAACCAAGATCTACTATAAAGGACATGCACTCATTAGAAGAACGTAAGAGGAAAACACATGCCTACCTACTTTTAAGAGGAATTGGGAGGCTCTAACACTCCTCACAACATAAGTACAATATATTCCCACTTCAAAATTCAAACTCATGTTCAAGGAGTGTGTAAGAGCATAACACTATGTTACATTGTATTATATTTTTTTCCATACACAAAATTTTCTCCAATTAGAGTTATTTTTTAGTTTAGAATTATTCAAATCGTGTTATATTGTTTACAATATTTGTATTTGAACAATTATGTTTTGTATATAAATTTTTTTATTTTATTTTAAGTGAGTCACCACCAAAATTCTTTTATTTTATACCTTTAAATGTTGCTTTCTAATCATTTTAATTATAAATAATATATATATTTTAAATTTTGATATCTTTAAATTAAAAGAAAAATCTTTGATTCTAAATTTTAAAAAAATTGAGACATGAGATACTTCTTCCTACTACCATTATAAATATACCTATAATCAAATAAAGTCAATTAGTTTTAGGTTAAAACAGTTTTTGAAGGGAACCCTAACCTCAGCATTAAAAAAAAGGGAAAGATAGCAAAAAGCAACAGCTGGGGGAAAAAGATGCCACNTCCCCCCCCCCCCAAAAAAAAAAAAAAAAATCAAATAAAGTCAATTAGTTTTCGGTTAAAACAGTTTTTGAAGGGAACCCTAACCTCAGCATTACAAAAAAGGGAAAGACAGCAAAAAGCAACAGCTGGGGAAAAAGATGGAGACAATAGAAACCCCCCTCAAAAAAAACAAAAAACTCAATTAGTTGACTTGTATCTAAAACTCACTTAAAAATTATAGAATACTGATTTTTTAATTTATTTAAATTTCAGTAGAATTATTATTATTTATTTCTGTAGAAAACTAACATGTTTAAGGCCATGGAATTTTTGAAATGTTAGGATATGATCGTCAATGTGGGAAATAATAGAGATATAAATTTATAATGATAAATGTCGTTTTAACAGCACTAAGTAATTGGATTCGATATTCCTCCCACAAAATATTGCAGAAGCATAGCTCATTAAGAAAATGACGCAATTAAATTTATTGTTAAATATGAAAGAAGTCAACTAGAACTCTCCTTCATACATGCGAGAATTTCGGTGTTTCTCACGTGTGAATGAGGACGTTGAGCAGTAAGGTGGATTTCTGGTTAAAATACTCCACGAAGCCAGCTTCTAGTGCGAAAGCAAGGAATAGTCTCATTTGCATGTTCTCATATTCAATGCAGATGCTTCTAGTGCGAATATATGGAATAAATTCATTTTTGTATTTGCATTGACCAGTTATTAAAAACCCCCAATCTGCCCCTTTTTAAGACAGTTTTAAATGAATATATTAAAAAGAGGAAAAAATAATAAGTTTTTAAATCTTTAGGTAAGAATAGTTTATAGTTTTAAGGAAGTGGAGGTAGGATACAATTATCATGTTCGTGTGAATTCTTGGGAGGGTCTTGGCCCTTAAAAAATGATAAGATTTATTTTTATAATTTTAATAAAATATAGTAAATATTATTGTTTTTGAAGTGTTTGTGATTGGTGAGGATAAATCTAATGGAAAAGAAACATTCTAAAAAGCAATGATATATCTTATATGTATGAGACTACAAGTGCCCAGAATTACATGGGCCCTATTGTAAGTGCTCAATGATTTATGGACAAAAAAGATTAGTCTAATGATGGTCTAGTGGCATTTAAGTCGCAATCCACAAATGTGTGAATTATGTCCCCTCTCTATAGCTTTAGGATTTGTCCCTTGATTGTCCAACCTTTGAACTAGGCTCCTGGTACTCATAAATGTTCAATGTGCTTTTGTAGGTCTTCAATTGGAGGCTTGCCGAAGGGACCTACCTTTGATTTGTAGGGTTAACTAAGGCCCCGTTTGTTTCACGGAATTGGGAGTGACACTTCCCGGTTTTGGGAGTGACACTTCTCGTTTTTGCGAATCCGCTGTTTGTTTCTCTAAATTGCAATTCTGGATTTGTTAAGTAAAACTAGGTTTAGACACCAAAATGAGTGGCATCATCTTCCTACTAATAGATGGAATTAGAAATCATATCCTGGTTTTGATATAATAAGGTTTTGAGTCAAATTCCAATTCCCCAAGATGCAAAACTGGGATTTCAAAACCTGATTTTGTGATAATAAGGTTTTGAGTCAAATTCCAATTCCCCAAACAAACGGGGCCTAAGTGAAATACTATACCAAAAGAGTTAACCTTGTTATTCAAAGAAGTTACCAATCATCTTTTGGAATGCGTGCTTTCTTTCAATTCCAACTAGTTAACTTTTATTTTTTCTTATGATTCAAAGTTATCTTTCCCAACTGAGCCATCACTCCCATTGACTCTCAATCAATCTCTTATGATCTGTCTATTAGTCCTATGTGATCTCCAAAACAACTCCACCATTAGTGTTTCTTCTCCAACTATAAGTACATCTTCCCTATCAATTTAATGGGATGTCATTTTATCCTCTTATGTTCTTGTTGTCCTTCCAAAGAATTCTCAATCCTACAATAAATATCCTCTAAAGGATCACGATTTTACTTTACAACCCTCATAAGCATTTGATGTTTCCATAAGACATCATCAACCTTTTATGTTTTTTTTCCAAACGTCCAATATTCTTGTGTACAATTCTTGATTTCCCTCAATATTTATATTCTTTCATGTCATTAAGTGAAGGATCCAACTACTCTAATAATAAATATGGACAAAGTACAATCCGAGGAGGAAAAGCTTGCATTAACACCAAGAATCATTTTCAAAGGTTTAATTTTGAAAAGCTATTAGAGGTTAGTTATTACAAAAATCTATTTCCATTTAGGAAGCAAATGTGTTATTTCTTATTAGTTAGATCAGAGTTTCCTAGTTTTCTAGATTAGATTTTAGATTATATTTTTTCCATTCTTACAAGATATTAGATTAATTATATTTTTTTTATTAAATTATACTAAAAATTTGAAACACAAATGAAATGTAAAGGAAATGAGATTTTACTAGGTTAATCATGCAAACTAGGAATCATTTCCAATCTTACCTTCATTGAGGAATAATAAATTAGGATCAAATTCAATTGATTTGAAGAGTTGAGCTCTTGGATCTATTGTTTCATTTTTATATTATCAAGAAATTAGATATGCTAATGATGAGAAATGATGTAAGAACCAAGTTAAAAATAGGGAATTGACAATATTCAACATAAACAGACAAAAAAAATTGAAAGTCAACACAAAAGGGTAGATCTAGAAATGTGTCCTTAGTCAGGTTATATGTGTCCTCCTACCTAAGACTTCATGTTCCAAATTAGAATGCTCCTCAAATTGCAGTCTCCAAAACTTTGTCAAAAAAGTGTCAAAAATGTGTGCTAGTTGACATAGTCTATGAGTTTTAACCTATTCAAAATAATCATCTGTAGGTCTCAATCTCCACTCTGCAACTCTACAAATTTCAACGTTGGTGTGATTAAGGTGTTGTACCTAGTAAGTTCTTCACCTAGGTCCTAATCACACGTGTTACTTAAGTTTACATAGGGACCACATAGGAAAATTCCCACTTTAAGTGAAATTTCTACCTTTAGTGGACACTAGTCACATTATCATTCTTCCATATTATGTGGATGATTAGTTATCACTTTATGTGGCATATCATATGATTAAGACACTTCTCGTAATAGTATTTTATCCTATGTTCACCTTGGCCCACATAACCTCTTTTATAATCACAGTCCATTCTATTGTATTCTTGATAGAATTTTATTTTTTTTATATTGATCTTCTCATATTATTGTTCTTTCCATTAGATTCTATAGCTTGGGTGGTTTTCTTCCTAGCCAGATCTTACATGGTATTAGAGCTTCTAGAGTACCTTTGATTAGTCCTTTTGAGATATTTTGAGTGCAAAATTTGGTAAATGTTGGGGCTTTCATTTATGTAGCTTTGTATTGTAGGTCATAATTAGAGCTTGTTAGTTCATTCCTAAGTTCACCATTGGATTCAAAATTCATTCACTATTAAGGGTTATTCTCAACATTATTCTCCAACTTTCACTACACCTCTGATTACGGTTAAAGGATATAATCAACAAATTTCTTTTCAAACTCTGAATAAACCAATTATAACCATGAAAGGAAAATCTAGGAGTGCTTTGGAGTTTATTAAGGATTATCATGCGATGGTTCACACCTCAAGAAACAATCCTCAACCTACTACTCTAGTTGTTCCTACTTCTCCCCCACCTTCTCAACCCATGCTTCCTCCTCCAACCTGTCTTCCTCAAAATATTGGAAAAGAGTATGAATTAATAGAATAACACCATAATAGTCATCCCAAGATATCTCTTTGGGAGCTTCTTCAAACCTGACCTAATTTTCATGAAGCATTACAACAAGAATTGCAAAATGTAATTTCCCCACCTCCTAGGCAAGACAATATTAGTTCCATCTTGGATGCATGAATGTGACTATCAAAAAACCTCAAATTGTGTTTACTCAATATGATTTACATTCTAAAGAATTCCAAGATCAGCATGATGCTCTTATGGTTGTTATCCTTATCAATGGTAATCTAATTCAAATAAATTTAATTGATAAGGGCTTAGGACTTAATTTTTGTAGCATTGACATGTTGCATGAAATCAAAACTGATATTTCATTAATCAAAGTTGATGGTGCTACTATTTGTAGTTTTAACAATGTCCCTAAACAATGTTTGGGTGTTATCACATTGCCTATTAAGGAAGGTCTAGTTATTTTAGACACTCCTATTCATGTGATGCTTGGGCCCCTTAGCTTTAATCTTCTCTTAGGGTGCCCATGGTTTCATACCATGCATGTTATTCCATCAACTCTTCATCACAAAGTCAAGTTTATATACAACAATATCGTGTGTACACTTCTTGCAGATGATAGGTCGAATAGTTGTTTGCATACTTAATCAAAAGGTAAATTTGTGTCTATTGAAGAAAAACAAGATCCTAGACCTAAGGATGGTTCTTCTCCTACTAGTGTCCTTTTGGATGATGATTGGGGATCTTTAGATTTCACATCAACTTATGATGGAGAATACAAAGTCCAAACATTTGAACTTAAACAATCTAAACCTACCAAAGAATCCAAAACAACAACTCTTATTTATGATGAGCTTAGTAACCATTTTTTTTATGCTTCCACTCCTAACGAATCTTTAGAAACTATCAGACCTGATTGTTAAGACATAGTGACTTAAGAGGATCTATTAACTCTTTCGGATATGGCTTCTCGTTATGGCCTCAGTTATCATTTATTATCGAAACATGGATTCAATAGGAATGAATGTGGAAAACATGAAAAAGGAATTCAAGTGTTCTTAGGAAATGAGGGGAATGAAAAATTCTTATGGATTAGGATTTAATCCTTGCAAGAAACCACAAATAGATACTCTCAATATTAACACAACCGTGAATACTCATCTCATTGGATTTTGATCAAAAACATTCTTTTGATACCTTTAGAAATGATGATGATTTACTTCCTAATGATAGCACGAGATCCTTCAAGGGACCTAATGTGTCATTGATTCAGCATGATCCTAAAAATAATCAAATCACAATCCCAAATATGGTCTACGATATGTGCAACACAGCATTGAGAATAGTGAGAAACCTATTGAAACATTTAGTTTCAAGTATCCTCCTTTATCCACATCCTCTCCTTTATTATCTAACACTTCGTCTGTATCTACCTTTATTCAAGAAGTCATTTTTCCTAACCTTCTTCATGCTAAGGTGATTACTTGACCTAAACAAAAAAAAGAAACATAGTCAAAATCTTATGAATCTTCCTTTCTGCATGTATCACTAATATCATGATCACTCTACTAATGAATGTGAAGCTTTACATTACAAAATTCAACAACTCACTGACAATGAAATTATTCACATATCACATCCCAATGAGTTATTTTTTAATCCTAATTTATTTGAATAACATAAATAGGTCCCTATTATATTTCTCCACACTATGTAACATTGTTATCCTATCCTTTGGGGGCTCACTGTCATGCATGGTGTGATCATACTTTGTGACCAGCATAACAAGTCATCTATCTCCTTATCCTTGTCTTCACATTTGGGGGGAAAGGGTATAATATCAATATCTCTCATCCTCTCTAAAGATCCACTTTTCTCTTGGATAAGCAGCATTTTTCTATTATGTGATATCCAATTTTACATAGATATGTCAGTTTACATTAAAGATTATCTTTTGTACAAGAGATATGCATCCTTGATCATAACCCCTTCATTATTTGAAATTCGGTTACCATGGTAGACAGATCCCTTACCTTGGATACTAATAGTGCGTCATCCTTCCTTAAAGAATCCCTTTTCCTAGCAATAGGGAAGGTTTAAATTCTTCCCTTCTTATTCATGATCTTTTTTCATCCTTCACAAGGATCCCTCTTACACTCACTACTACATTTGGGGCCAAATTTTGACAGAAACTTCCGACGAATGATTTTTTTTGTGAATTTGGGTGTTTTTTTGTAAAAGTCCCCGATAGTGTTGCAATTCCAATGGGCTTTAATTAGACCATCAAAATGACGATGCATGCGGGGTATATGATGAAAAAAAAAGTGAAACCAGATCATTTTGATTTTGATTTCTGAAGAGAGAAAAGGAGTGGGACGAAGAAAACTTTAGGTCAAAGATGAGCGTGAAGATAGTGTAACTGGCTGGGGTGTAATATCCTATGTAATTGCTCCACTTTTTTTATCTTTGATAAACAATGAAGGAGAAAATTTCTATCTACATGTACAAGGTAATAATTTGTTTTCATTATTCCTCTGATTGTAACCAGGCTGGGGTGTAATGTCCTGTGTAATGGCTCCGCTTTCTTGATCTTTGATATTTGATCTTTGATAAACATTGAAGGAGCATGGTTCTACCTACATGTATAAGGTAACATTTTTTAATACAAATAGAATTCTGTAGAGATCTATGTGATAAACGTATAGATTATTTTTCTATTAAATATATAATATAATAATCGTTTAGAGCTCATATCTGATTGAATATTTTTTTAGGGTTTATTACTTATTTCAAATAATAGGGGAAAATGTAATATGTTCCCTTAGGGTTTATTTCCTAGCAGTGAATGTTAACAATTGAACATTGTTTTAGGGTTTATTAATTATTTCAAATAATATGGGAAAATGTAATCTGTGTCCTTAGGGTTTATTTTTTAGCAGTGAATGTTAAATCCACAAACACCCACGAGGTTTTTCTCAGACAAAACTTATCCTTTCCTGGATTATGAAAGCCTTTTCTTTTCGGTCCTCGTGATATACTCTCTGACTTAACACTGGGAATCTAGACTAGTTTTAAATGTGCCAGACTGTGAATGGCTATGCATTTCTTGACTGTGTAAGAAAGTTAATTTATAATTTATTTAATGAAGTTGCATGTGATCAACTGGAGAAGTAGGAGTTGTAGGTGGAGGTTTTAATAATCACTAGGGTAGTCATTATTCTTTATTCAGATTGTTGTCTTAAGCATATTAATGCCTCTTATTAAATGTCATGATATACTCATTTCCTTTAATCGCTGCTAATTAAATTATGAGTGCTAAGATATTGGTGTTGCATTAATCTTCTATGAATTTTCTGCCTAAACGGAAGTTTAGGAATCCTTAATAGATCGATGCCATTATGTAATGTAAATTCCTTGAATAGGTTTTTTCCCACTATCCGATTATTAATTGGTTGTCTTGCTTGAACACTATTACTATTTGATAAATAATCTTCAGACTAATATGTTGTTGATTATAAGTAATATTAATCAATTGGTTAGCATTATCAATTTTAATTTAATTGCTAACCATTGTCTTCATAGTCTTGGGTCTTCTAGATAATTCCAATCAAGCTGGGTTTAGTCTTTTCACCATCGCTTAATATCTATTGTCAATAACCATGGTTCGATTATTCTTCCTTCTAATCCTTGATTGACTAATCATGTGATCAATTCCTTAATTAATTTTGACCAGCTAGATTATAACTCTCAATATCGATTGTAACTCTAGTTTAATCCTCCTCTACAAGTCGTGTCTATCATAGTCTTTGTCATATTTTAGGTTTGTATTGAATATTTAGTATTTTATATTTATTATTCATTATTGTATTATAATTATATTTAGTATTTGATAGTATTATTCATATGTTATATTATTATATTAATTATATATTATATCATTATACTAATGATATATCATAATAAATTTATTTATATTTATATATTGGTTATTATTTATTATAAGTTCTTTATATGGTAGAGTTCTACACGATTTTCTTATGTCACTTTATAATTTTATCTTATAAAGACTTCACAAGATTGGTTGGACAAGATGAGGATATTGCCCATAGGCTTCAAATTAGGGGATATGATAGTCCTACCCTCCCAAATTTGCTTGTCCTCAAGCAATGAATGATCTCTTTTATAGTCCACCTTCTATAACCAGATGCATTATATGCGAGTTGTCCTCATAATGATAAATACTAGAATCCAATAAGGCTTGGTGAATCCAATTCATGAGTTTTAATATAATATAACTTTTGCTCCATTCTATTAATTCAAAAATAAAGCCACACATGGATTATGCACTTGAAATACAAATTATACATATGAATGCATGAAGACACAATGCATACACATAATGCAAGCATTGTTACATTATTTCTACTAACCAACCCCTATAATTCATTAAGTCAGGGTTAGGAAAATTTATTTCATCATAATTATAAAATGCGAGTAATTTATTGTATATAATTACTAGCTTATTATTTAGAAATCTTTTTGACATGTTTATAATGATCATGTTTAGTATTTGATCCTTGTTACTTTATTAAGCTTTGAGATTTCATATTATACTATGGTTTGTAGGGAACATTATGTATCGAAAAGATGTAAATATTAAATATGTCAAAAGATATGTTATAGAACATTTAGATATACACATTATATATAGATGATTATGATTTCATCCTGACAGGTTACTTTTCTGAAACTTCCAGTTTAATGTCTTGCCATCCGTGCTAGCCTATAGGATTGATTCCTTGCAAAAAGTAAACATAAATATAATATAAATCTATGTCCCAGAGAGGCAGTGAATATGAAAACTATTCTACTGTAAATAATATAGGTATTTCTCACAACTAAATGTTCGTTCCATTGCCCTGTCAACCTTATAAACAAATGGAAGCACAATAAATTTGGGTGATTAAGATTGTTAATAATTATTTTTTTCAGATGTCTTGGAAGCTCAATAGTAATGGCTCATATTTCTAATATAGGTATTGGTGGAGGAATTCATTATGAAACCACTAGGTACCAATACTATTTCTAATATAGGAATTGGTGGATGAAGTCATTATGAAGCCACTAGAATGTACCATCTTTATAGTGTATTTTACAAGTTAAAACTTATTAAATATACTATAGGAATGGAACATTTTGGAGGAATTATAAAATATACTATGATATGTGTGCATTCTAGTGGCATCATAGTCAGTGATTTTCATAAGTTGAGACTTATAAAATACACAATGGGCTCTTTGCATTCTCTTGGCCCCATTCTCTTTGCATAATACAGGAAAGGATAAGTTTTGTCTGAGAAGAAAAATGTAATCTATGCCCTTACAATATTTTTAATACCTTCAAACACCATAAGGTTAAATCCCAAAGTGACAAGCGACTATTCTAATCCTGCAACCTTAAATTGTCACAACAACGCATTAGCCTAAGTGATCAGATTAAGCTAGGGCCTAATGGATTAGTCTAAAGTTGGGTACATAGCATAGTTAAATTCATTTGGAAGGGTTATATGGTCTTCAAATACCTTGATTCAATCAGCACTTATTCCCAATTTTACTTTTGGTTTGTTGCTACACGCCTTTCTTCTTCTCGTAGGCTAAATACATACACAATATTTAGCCTAGGGCATCAAAGTTCAAGCCCCAAATCAACTTCCCCAACTCTGAGCCTTTGGAATTCATTATAACCTTGCCTTAACTTACTCTTCACCCAATGGTATCAATTTCCCATGGTGAAATAGTAAGTTAGGGAAACATCTTCCAACCCGATCCCAGTTCTTGTGGTTTTTTGACCTACAGACACAAGTTTCCCTCTAACTCAAGAAAATGACAACAAAATTAAAAAAAACCAAGTGCATTAGAAAGGTAATTCAGTAAGTAATTTTATGGAATCACTGGATCAAAATATGGAATCTGTACACGGCCACATAACTCAGAAAAATGCTCAAAAAATAGTGAAATCTCATCAAAACTTTCTCCAGAATGTTTATCCTGTCTCTGTCCCGATCGGATAGGCCTCTTTCCACATAAAACCAACTCCCAAACCAATCCAACTGATTCAAATTCAGTTAGGGTCGTTGGGATCAGAGTTGCATACTCGAGCAACATTTTAGTGAAATGTTGCATTGACAACATTTTCACAATGTGCAACTTTTGACAACATTAAGACAAGTC
>MU223732.1:1563332-1593721 GCA_018584345.1 Thuja plicata | reverse complement strand
TAGTGGAAAGAAGACAAAGAAGTATATTAGGATACCTTGGCTTATATCCTAATATATTACAACAAAGATTAATAGTCTAACCTTGGTTTATAAATACACCAAGGAAAGATTACAAATTCTAACAATGGTACATTGACATTTGAATTCATTTTTCTAATACATGAAGAAGTATCTTATTGATTTTAGTGCACTATTTGTTTGGTTCTTTGTACTCATGATTGACAATTTGCCTGTTATGTTCTTGACATACTCTTGAATTTAGGTTTTAGTATCATCTTGGTACAAATACTGTCTTCAGTATGATAATGTGTACTTATGAGTTTGACATATTTTGGTATGAACATGAAATGATATTCTTGTTGCACATTCATTGCATCTCAATTCACTAGTAGTCTATATGCCTTATTTGAACCTTGGTATTTATGACCTATATATTTCTCTTTAAATAAGCAATTAATAGCTCATCAACTTTCATTGAGAAGACATTAATTTCTTATTTGATACAAAAATACATATGTTACCAATACTCTGCATATAATTTCTATATTTTATTAATAACAAGATTTATATGAGTCTCTTTACAAGGATACATCTCTTCTCTCAGCTGAACTATTTGGTTCCTATCAGTATTAGAAGGTTATTTATGTGTTGGTTAACTTTGGAAGTTAGTGGCACTGAAAATTGATGAAATGGTTGTTCTACATTACCATTTTGGGTTGATGCTTTGGAGTCACTACTATAGTGATAGTTGACTCTTTGCAAAATTGTTCCATCTTTGTTCATACAGTCTTTGGTTTTGAATATCAATGGACATACTTTTCCATCACATGGTAAATACACTCCTATTCGGAATACAAATTGTTGGTGTATAGAAATTACATGATGGTTGGGATTCTTGTTTTAAAATGATTATGGTTGAAGTTTTTGTAAATGTCTAAATACATTATTACTATGGAAGTCCTTGTACACAAGGTCAAAATGTCTATTGAACTCTTCATTGTTGACATTTGAAAATGGCATCATTCAGGTATCATCATACGTGAGCTTATTATGTTAATGTTTATCATAAATTGTTTCATTATACTGTGGTGGTTCATCTTTGGTTTTGATCTGTCAATTTTAGTTTTCATGATGCCTATCTTAATTCAGAAGTTTTCATGATGTTCATATATAATGCTTCATCTTAGTTTAATAGAATTTGCCTTTGATATTCATGTTTGTCTTGTTAAAAGTTTGAGTTGATGTATTGTCTTCATAATATCTACCAACGCTGTTGATTTTGAGTATACCTATTCTCATGATAGTTATGGTCCAAAGTATTGAAATATTATTCCAAGTTCATTTGATATTAGTATATCATTGATTCACCCCCCTCTTAGTGGTATTGTACTCCAACATGATCTTCTTGGTTATGGTTACAAAAATGAGGAGAGATAGGGTGTAGAATCTTTTAGCATGACAAAAGTATAGAGATTTTCTTCCCATTAATCATCTGGACGTCTTACAAAAACATCTTCAAGTACACTTGAATGACTATTTTGAATAGTTTCTACTTCAATTCTACTGACATTCTCACCTACATCTCAAATATGAAACCGCCTAACACTAAGAAGACTGGATTTTTGTTTATTATCAGGAGAAGACTGGTTTGTAGCAATTTGAGATGATATATTTAGGGATGGGATGTAATTGTGATGCGACAATTGTCAATGTGTGGTTTTGCATGTGTAGTTGACGTGTTTAGAGAAGATAAATTTAATATTATAAGTTTACTACAAGTATTCAAAGCATTTGCTTCTATTTCATTTTGCCTGTAATTAACTGGTGTTTTCCTTACAAATAATATGGCATCAAACTAAAAAATATTGCATCGATACATGCACTAGTCCAGGTGTCATAATAAAATTACATATCATTATTAAATCACCGTTTGAACTCATTTCCCCGAGTCCTACATGATATTTTGTTAAAAAATTATTTTCTTTATCAACCCTCATGCATCTTATGCTCTATTTTCTATTAGTTTTAAAAACTTAAAATTAAAATATTGTATTGTACAATTTTTACAATTTCAAATTATAGATGTCATAATGTTTATTTATTTTTAATCTCTGATTTCTAAAACTGTTTATCAATATTTTAGCTACTTTTCCAAATTTTTCAAAATCTCCAAATTATTGTACAAAAATTCTTAACACTTTGAATGGGGAAAAACTAGATGAGTAGTGAAAAAAATTATTTTTTAAATTTTTTTACCTTTATTTATTCTTACAAGTTTTTTATTATTTCACTTAATCACTGATTTAACACTTTGTTGAGGTGGTTTTGGCATGTTGCATGTTGCACTGGATAGCTGTGGGAGTATCATATGATATATAAACCATCCAAAACAAGGCTGGAATAGGGTTTAGTTTAGAAGTCCTCCTGAACCAGCACGTCGGGAGGACTGCAGAAGAAAATAGTAAGTGAAGAAGGTTTAGTCTCTTTGCTAATTGAGAATGACAGTTTCGGTAGATCGAACTCCCGGCACACCAGCGTCAAAAATAGAATTAACTCCGACAACAATGCCAAGAGGAGGTCACAATAAAGTGAGGGAAGAGAAGATATTTTTTACAGTGAGAGTGAGGCCATTAAATAGGAAAGAACTGGCTCACAAGGATGAGTCAGCTTGGGATTGCAAGAATGAGCAGACTATTGTGTTCAACTCGTACTCTTTTGGTAAGCAAATTTATCACACAAATAACTGAATCTAAATTTATTTTCACTCTTCTTTTCTTAATTTTATTTATATGTGTTCTAATGTTGTAGAAATTATTTTTTTGTGATGAAATTGTAAATTTATTGTGCAGATAGGGTTTTTGGCCCTTCTTGTCCAACAGAGCATGTGTACGAGGAAGGGCCAAAAGATGTGTATTTATCAGCACTGAATGGCATCAATGGTGAGTAATTTATTTTTGTAAGGTTGACATCACATACCAAAAAAAGGATTCTTGTCAACCTCATATCCATGTGTACTTTGTGTAGTTTCATTTCTATGTCAACATGAAAGTTTGTAGACTTTTAAACTGTTGTATCTTGTTTCTAGATTCGATTGTGTGAGTTCCTTTTTCATCAACATTTTGAATCACACTCCACACCCATAAGCCATCATCAGGATGAAGAGTTAGAGAGGAGAAGATGGCAGTAATCATGAGCAGGGGCACAAGTCTGGTGATGTAGTTATAATGCACCTATCTCTAGTGTTGAGAGGAAGAAACAGATAGATATTTTGGGAAAGATACTACTTTCATTAGGTCCATTATACAAACAGAAGTAATAATTATAGACGAATTGGGTGTAGAGAGGGGGGATACACCAAATTAAGGTGTTACAAATTTTTTAAATAAATAGAGCATTTTTTTTCTTTTGGATTTTGGAGAGAGAGAGATGCTGCTTTAGTTCTGATGTCTAGTTTCCTTGTAAAGTTGTCTTTGTAGGTCTTATAAATAATTCCACTATCAAATGATGAGATTGGTAAGTCTTATAAATAATTCTTCTATCAAAATTAGAACTTGGTATAAAAGGAGCTTGAAATTTTGCTTATGCAACTTTTCTTTTTGCCTTGCAGGTTGTGGAGAGTACACCGAGATCAACATCAAATTCTGTTAAGTCCCTTGTTGCTAACCTAGTATGTTGTGCTTTTGGAATTGTAGTTTTAATAAATGTAGCTTTCAACGCTTAGATATCCTTAGGAGATTTCAGTTTTGGATTATCTTCTGTATAATATTTTTGTGACGTTGATTGGTGAGGACACTCACTCAACATCAAAAAACAAATCTTATAGGCAGGGTTATCTTATTGTTCACAAGATTTCTTGATTCTCAAATTCCTATGACTGGGTGGATCCTATTTTGTACAGAATTTTGTTGATCTTGCTCGAAGTGAGTGTGCATCACAAACAAATGCAGAAGGGACTATGCTCAAGGAAGGGTGTCATATAAATCAAAGCCTACTAACTTTAAGTACTGTGATACGTAAACTCGGGTATACTAATATATAATCTATATCTTGTTTCTAAGATGTTTATTCTGGTAGAACTGCTCTTTATTTCATAGATCTTATCTACATACTAGACTGACAACATTACAACAAAGATTTGTATATTTCTCATATTTTATTTTTCTACATCATTATATGCTTACTTCCTTTTGATATTGCAGGTGCAGTGGTGGAAAAAGGAATGGTCACATACCTTACCATGACTCAAAGCTCCCTCGGATTTTGAAGCTTTCTCTTGGTGGTAATTATAGGACAACAATTATATGTACCATGAGTCATGCATCATCTCATGTTGAGCAGTCTCAAAATACACTCACAAGTTTGATTGTTCCAAAATAGGTTATTTTAGATAAGGACCTAGTTAAGCAATTACAAAAAGAAGTCGCAAGGCTTGAGGCTTAATTGCGTACACCAGAGTCAATCACAACAGCATGTTCAGAATCATTACTGATGGAGAAGGAGCTGAAAATTCAAAAGGTATTTTCATTAGAAATGATTATTATAAATGAAGAGCAAATCTTGCTCTTTTGGATTTCTGCGTCCATTCAGAAAAGAAATTAAGTCAGGTCAACTTGCAGGTCTTTATTTCAAGAGTTTGTCCTCAATTAATGCCTCCTATTCACTTCATGTAGATTTGGACATTTTCCAAAGAAATGAGTGTTCATGTTGTGCCACCTCATACAGTTTCAATAGCGAATTTTCTTTCCTTTTGGCATTACTCCAAACAATGATTATGATTAATTTTTAATTTTAATCATTGTTTATGGAACATTGTGATCAATGCTCTCACGAAAAGATGTGATAATAATCTAAACTTAATATAAGCAATAGGAAGTTGAATGAAATATAAACAGTGCCTTCATGGTCTTCATAGGGGAAAATCAATGTAGAAGATTTTGTTGGGGATAGACATGGAAATTATCCTGTACATCACTAGTTTGAAACCTTTGAAGGCCATGGGGAGATAAAATTCAATGTTAGAAAATTATATGGAAAGAATGAACACGTTAGATTGTTCTGATGGTCTTTGTTAGAGTAGTCTTAGTTTAGCTAATAATTAATTCATTTAATTATTAGCCTATCTACTCTTTGCTTAAGTTTCACTTAGGCTCTTTATAATTCTTTAGGGTTTCCTTTAGGGTTTTGTGATTCCTTTTATAAGGATTCACTTCTTTTCATTTTAACACCAAGATTGTATTTTGTAATTCTATTGTTGATAATATAGAAGCTTTTTCTGTCAACATGGTTTTCCAGTCTCTGGCTTTTTGGCCTCCATAGTTGTTTCTCTTCTTCTTTTAGTGTTCCTGTCACCTCTCCCAGTTCAGCATTATGGGGGGGTTCACCTGTTGGTTCTATTGCTTCCTGGTTCGATTGATCAGCTCTTCAGACATTGTCTTCTCTACCTGATCATGCACTTTAGTGGGGGTTCCAGCAGTGTCTTCTGACAGAGTTTTCAGCTTCTTGCTTCGGAGATGCTTCTTGCTCATTCTTGTTCCTTTCTCTGGGACATCTTTTCCCTAGATTGAAGGATTAGTTTCCTTTATCTAGTTTGCTTTCTTTGTTTGGGTACCTGATCAGGCCTTGTTGCCGGGACCCATCTTTCCTACTTTCTGCAATAGTTTAGCTGTTTTGCTTCTCCCTAAGTTACACTTAAGGGGGGGTGTTAGAGTAGTCTTAGTTTAGCTAATAATTAATTCATTTAATTATTAACCTATCTACTCTTTGCTTAAGTTTCACTTAGGCGCTTTATAATTCTTTAGGGTTTCCTTTAGGGTTTCATGATTCCTTTTATAAGGATTCACTTCTTTTCATTTTAACACCGAGATTGTATTTTGTAATTCTATTATTAATAATATAGAAGATTTTTCTGTCAACATGGTTTTCCAGTCTCTGGCTTTTTGGCCTCCATAGCTGTTTCTCTTCTTCTGTCTGTTTCTTGCTTCTTCTCGTGACAGGTTTGCATGCAAGTGATCTTGGGAGATTATCTTTCAGCCTAATCCCAACAGTCTTGCTTCTCTCTACAAGATTGGTTAGATTAAACAATCATGTCCTCTTTTTCAAATAATAAATGCCTTCAATGTAATTAATTGGCAATTGATATTAAATGTATTTTAGTTATCATTTGATCATATTTGTATTCAATTATTAATGGACAATTTATATTAATTATCTTTTAATTATCATCAGAGTTTCTAAATGTGTGACAACTAGAACCATCTTTTGTTTATATTAAGTTTAACTACGCCCTTAAGGAGTGACCCAATTAAATAATGTGTGGACTGAAAAAATTTCACCTACAGCTATCTGATCCCACTATAACAATAAATGGCATCCTATTCTGCACCTCTTACAAGCTTTAGGTTCGATTATCCAAATCACCATGAAATTCTTCTTCACATCTGTTTGCTCAATCTAAAGGTCAATTGTTGTCACAATAGACAATAAGAATCACCTGGATGCCAAAGCTTACCAATCATAAAATAAACCTATCATAATCAATTCCCTTGTGCTTCTCAACACTACCATTAGAACTATTCTTCCTTTGGACAGCCAACCAACAAGTTTTTGACCATCAAGCAAAGATACTAAGTCCCATGTGTGGTTTTCATTCAATGTAGCCATCTCATCCATAGGTGCTCTTCAAGGCTCAAGAATCATCCATAACCAATGCCTCCATCAAAATTATAGTCTCATTTATACATCTTTAATTATGAGTGCACCTATCTAGTTGATATCTATGCTAAGTGGACCTTCTCAATAATTGAGGTGAAGGTTCTACCTCTTCAAAATTGTCTAAACTAGGACTAAAGATAGCAAAGCTCAAGAGACCATAATAGTTGGTCTTCGTCTTTGGTCCATAGGATTGAGGAAACATTTTATATTTTGTTAGCTCATCACAAGCTAGGACTAAATATAGCAAAGCTCAAGAGACCATAATAGTTGGTCTCTGTGTTTGGTCCATACGATTGAGGAAACATTTTATATTTCGTTAGCTCATCAAATGAGAGGGTTTGAAAGAATTTAATAGATGTTATTTTCATGTATAATGTATATTATTTTAGTTTGATGCTGCATGAATTTATCTATTTTACACACTCGTGGACTGTGAGGATAGTGATAAAGATACATCCCCTCCCATGGCCTGAGTAATGCAAGCCATGGAAGGAGATGTTTCTTTATCACTGTCCTCGTAGTCCACAACTGTGTAAAGTAGATAATTTAGTGCAACGTCAAATTAAATAATACGTTATCATAAAAATATTATATTAAATTCTTTCAAATCCCTGCGTTTGATTAGCTAATGAAAGGTAAAAAAAAATTTCAGTAATATAGACCAAAGACGGAAACCCTCTATGATGGTCTCTTGAGCTTTGTTATCTTTAGTGTGCCAGTTTGTCGTAGTTCCAGCGCTAATGGCAACAGTTTTGACGAAAATGCTATATCGACAGGTTTTCCTGTCAGAATGACTAAATTTTTGATAGATTCTTACAATGGTAGTGCTATACATTCGATGGAGCTTCCTATCGAATGATTACTGCATTTCCATCAGCATCCTGACAAAGCTATCAATGGATAGACTACATTTTTGATAGATAGTTATGACAACAGTGCTATACGTTTGATGAAGACTCCTGTCGGAGAGTCCCTGCATTTTTGTCAAATAGATTATATTTTTGATAGAATAGTTTGACGAAATTAGTATACGTTCGAGGGGTTTATCAGTTGGATAATCACTGCATATCTGATGGTATCCTGACAGGAAAATCGTCGGCATTCAGATAGTCTACATGTTCTGATGGATTTCCGATAGATTTACCGTATGAAATTCTATAATAAGTTGGATATTAATGTGATAAGTTTCGACAGATAGCGATGTCGTAATATTGACGGTTACCACTTCTGTCACAATTTCCAACGAAATAACCATGACAGATACATCTGTCGAAGTACTGACATATTAGCATTGAAAATCCAATAGATAGTCGTCAAAATTTGACCTCAAATGTACTAGTGACTTATCCCATGGTATGAATTTTCATTTGTCCCTTCCACGAGCTCATAGGAGATGTGACCTCTTTGACTTGGACTGGGTGTTTCTTGTGGATATTGTCTTGGTGTTAAAAGTGCTTTATTTTTGTTCATCTTTTTCTTAAGATGTCAAAAAATTACTTATTTGACATCTTCAAGAGGGGCATACATGGCCTCCTTATTGTAGCTAGTTTGTTTTCTTAAGCATGATAGGTAGAGTGCAATTGCATAAAATAATTTTTAGGGCCATATTACTCTCCTTTTGACATTTTTCAAGATTGGTTGACTAGCATAACACAATTTTCTAGACCATTTGACCTATCCTTTTTCATGGGTTAACTATCATAACACAATTCACTAGACCATCGTATCCCCCTTTTTAATTGGTCCTTAGACTGACCACACACATTTGGTCCTTTGTCTAACCGCCTTTCAGGCTCTTAGAGTGATCCTCTTCCTCACTCTCTTTGATGGGTGGAACTAGCATAACATAATTTGCTAGACCTTTTCCCCCTTCTCTCTTTGTTATCTATCTCTCATGGATTGCCTAGCACAAGATAAATGCCTAACTTGTGTCATTCATGTTTCTCTTGATCTCTCCTCCATGGTTCCATAACATAACACACTTTTCTATTTGATCAGATCATAGAGTCTTATCTTATCTTTTATGTATGCTCTTTCTCTTTTCAAGTGACCACTTGTGTTCTTGCAATATCTTTATGAGTGTGATAGTAGTGGTTGAGACATTTTCTATAGCGAGGGCTCTTCAACTATTTAAATTAGAATCTTAGTAAGCTCTATGATTTTTTGGTTGTTTTTGGTATCCTTGCATATGGATCTCTCTCTCTCTCTCTCTCTCTCTCTCTCTCTCCTAGGTATTATTGTTATGATATTAATATTAATAAATAGTTAATACTAATATTATACTATTATACAATAGAGAAATAAATAATAATAATATAATACTAATTTATATAATACAATACAAATATTTAAATAATTATATGATACTAATGCTATTACCATCTAATATTAATATTAAAAAAAATGAAATAAATATAATATATAAACTTAAAATATAAAATCATAAATTTGAAAAAACCTAAAATCATAAAATTGAAAAGAGGTTTGAAATCAAAATGTTGAATTTGGGTGGGAGTTATCAGATATCCGATATTATCAGATGTCCGATAATATCAGATATATGATTAGGCTTTGTATTTTCTTTGGGTTTTGGCTTTGCAATGCCAAACGTGGATGGTCAACCCAAATGACGTGTTCACTATATTTCCTATGATCTCCAGACTTTGACCATGTAGCTGACGACCTTTTTTCACCCGAAATTGATGAAACAAAAAGGGTTTCTTAAAGACATTATCACCTTTCCATCAATATAATTGCTATCAGAATTCAAGTTCAGTAAGTAATTATTACTTATTTTCTAATTGAGTTATCTCTAAAGTCCTGATTGACAGACTGATTGAAAAACAACTATAACTTTCAAACAGTTTAACCTTTTTGAAATCTGAAACATGCATCACATTCTATGCTTCTCCTACTATAAGAAAAAAAAAGTTTGCAATTTTGTAAAGTTTCAAATTAGTTAGGGTGGTCAGACACAAGAGTTTTTTTTATTTTGAATAAGTTGCAGCGGAAAATTCATAATTAATTATTTATTTGGTAAACAATTATGCAAAAATATGTGTCACATGTGGGCATGAGTATATTACTTATATATAGAATTTTGTGAAAATATACCATCATTTGATTGTGAGTAAGGTGGTAAGACATACACGTACTTTTTATCTTTTTCCTAAAATTTTCATACTACTGCATTGAAATCTAAAATATTGAACAATTAGATTTTTTTTTTCAGACAAGGGCTAGTAGTTTAGAAACTACATTTAATTTCCTACAGATTCTATTCTTACAACTTTTTCACATAACATTGATAAGATGTTCAAATTTTTATGTCAAGTTGACTAACCCTAATTTTCTGATTTTTCATTGTCACTTACGGCCATAGCTTGGTATACCATGATCGTGCACATACCCATTAATTGTTACTTAAGATTTGGGTTAAAA
Organism: Thuja plicata; assembly: GCA_018584345.1. NCBI lineage: Eukaryota > Viridiplantae > Streptophyta > Pinopsida > Cupressales > Cupressaceae > Thuja > Thuja plicata. The sequence continues at coordinate 1,583,569 of MU223732.1, read as the reverse complement.
AAATAGATAAATCATAAGAACTAGGGGAAAGTACCCAGTAACCGTTAGGGGGTCCAATAACCATGACATTTTTTCCATACTTGGCCCCCAAAAAATAAATGTTGATAGCCATTTCCTACAAAACAAAAGTGCCAAAAGTAATTACTTACAGACCCAATAATCTTTCACCATGTCACTAATAAATAAACACTACAAGTGCACAACTATTGGTGCAATAATGTTTCTAATACACATCAACTTGCACAAAAAAGATTACATTGTTATTAAAAAAAAGTGCATTGTGTAGGATTTGAGAGACAAATCCACAGAAACCCAAAGAACACCTGCATGCAAGAACCTGTCACAGAGGAGAAGCAGAAAGAGAGAAGGAGAAGAACTCAGAAGTTGCTCAGAAAGTGAGAGCGAAATTATAATCTGAATTAATGAAAAAGAAACTACAAAGTTCAACCTATAAAGGTGAACGAAACCCTAAAACAGGAAAAGCTAGGTTGCACATTAATAATTAATATAAATATTAATTATAATGCACTTAAGAGATAGCTTAAGTAAACTAGAGTAATAGAAAAATTAATTAATTAAATCAAAATGATCTAATTAATAAGTGTAAATAGATAATTACTCTAACACCCCCCCGTTAAGCGAAGCTCGGGAGGTAAGCTAACCTAGCACAGCTATGAAAGAAGGAAAAGAGGGTCCCGACAACAAGGCCTGATTAGGTACCCAAGCACAACCAAATCTCTGTAAAGCGGAGAAATAGAGAAAACCACATGGAAAAAACCTTACCCCAAGAAGAGATAGAAGAAAATACAGAAAATAATGGCTCAAGAGACTCTCAAAACCATAAGTACAATAAAACCCCCCATGAGAGAGGGATGAGACACCAAAGCCCCCCTAGAATGATGGAACCCCTATAGGAATGATCGAACCAATGGAACTCCAATGTGGAAGAAACAAAGGTACAAAGTAACAAGGGAACCCCTGAATGAGAGGTGAAACAGGAAGGCCGAGTTGATGCTCAAAGGAGAATGAATGAGACTCCTGGAATGGAATCCCCAATGAAGGTGGGCCAATAGATGGGTTGAATCTGTCAGCTGAGAGTAGATTAATGTCCTCAGATATGCCCTCAAAAACTGGAGGGGAAGGCTCGATGTAGGGAGAGACCATAACAGGGACGGCTGAAGAAGAATCATGCTGAAAAAATGCAGGTGCAACAAGAGGAGGAGGTGGAGAAGCCACAACACTGATCTCAGGAGCAACACAGAAGTTTAGGTGACCTGACTTCTTCTCATGAGGTACTTGTGCAGTAGGAGAGATATTCTCTGACATAGGAGAGGTGGACCAAAATGGGAGAAGGAGTACAGGTGGGTGGCATGATCAACTATCCCTATAGCAACAATACGGCTAGTCAAACTATCTCGGATGTGTACAGAATTTGTAGTGAACTCAACTGTCTTCTCTGTCCCATTGTGAGTAATCTGATAAATGGAGAGAAGGTTTGATGACAAGGATGGAACACATAGTACATCATGGAATGCACCAGCATCGATGTCAATAGAACCCTGACCACGCAGGCATAACAGTATCATTCCCCATCAAGATGTGTGGGGTAGGAGAGGCCGCAAAAGATGAGAAGGAACTCTGAGAAGATGCCATATGATGTGAAGCATTGGAATCCAGCAACCACCTAGAAGAGGGAGCTATGACAGATGCACATAAGGCATGACCCTTTCCATTTTCTGACTCATCTATTGGAGATGATGATGAAGAAGACCAGCGAGAAGAGGAAGAAGGAATATCAATGTTGCTCTTATGAAGAAGAGTTGTCAAATCAACAATCTGTTGGGCATATCCATCTACCTTCTTCTGAAAGCACTGAGACTCATCATGATTGAACTTATTGCAATAAGTACACTTGGGTTTGTCTATCTTTTATTTCCCCTTAGGTGAAGGAGGTGGGCCAGAGGAATGCTGAGAAGGAGAATCCTTCCAAGATTCTGTGCATGGTGATACATGTTTCTGCTCCTGTTTCCGTGGAGATGGGTGATCAACCAAGGCATGGCTCATAGAGCCTAAAGCATCATGCAACTATTGAATCTTTGACTGCTCTTGAGTCAACTGATCACAGAAGGTTGCAAATGAAGGCATATTGTGCCTAGGACCCAAGGCATCCATAGTGGAATAGAAAGTGGAGGAGAAAATCTGGAACTCTCCACGAAGCTTTGAGAGTATCAGGAAGATACACTCATCATCTGATTTGTTCTTCCCACATCCCTGTAAAAGTGATTAGAGAGCATTGAACATCATCAAGAAGTCCTCAATGGTGGAAAAAATATCAAAATACAAGGATGTCAACTTTGCATCAAGCTGAAGTGCCCTGAATGCATTCACTGTGCCAAACAGATCTGCAAAATTTCCCCAATATGCGCGAGGAGTGGTCATACCATCCAGATGAAATAGGAGGTTGTCTGAAATGTGCAATGCAATCAAACCCATGGCTTCATCCATTTTGTTTCTATGCTAAAGGACCTCAAACGGATGTTGTAGAACAGGTTGGTTTTCATCTAGACATGACCATAAGCCACGTGACATGAGTAGCCTGGTCATGTGTGCTTTCGAGGTGTGATAATTGTGTGGTGTCAACTAGGCCACAGAGGGGTCCAACATTGAGAGAAGAAGAAGATGGAAGCAGAAGGGTCATTTTTGAATTTAAATGAAAGAAAGAAAAAGCACCCCCCCACAATGTATAATTCTATCCCCTATACAGAAAAGAAACAATTACTGAAAGCACAAAAAATGAGAAGAAAACCTGGACGTCAGATGCAGAGAGAGAGGAAACGGAAGCCTCTACTTCAATGCCAAAATTGAGAACTCAAATGGTCAAATCAGAAGACAAGACTAGCATCATCACGTCCGGCGATATTTTATTTTCCAAAAACGGACACCGTATGCACAAGTTATGGCCGACAAACCAACTGCTCCTCTGAAAAATAGCTCTCTGGAAAAAATCAGAGACGGGAAATAAATTGATGGTCAAACGGTCATTGCCTGTCTGCAGCAAAAAATTTGACAGTCGTATGGCTGTCAGATGACAGTCTACCGTAAAATTCACCTGGTGGCCAGAAAATTTCAAAAACGGCCGGAAAAATGCAAACTTGCAGGAAAAAATTGGTCGGCAAGTGACGTCACTACTGATGCCACCTGTCGCTGGCAGGCGGTGGTGGGTGAGAGGTTGGCACCGGTGGTGGTGGTGGCTCAGTGGCACACTGGTGTCTCCCGGGCGGCTCCCCGGCAGCGCTGCGCCAGTAGAGGGCCAGGAGGCTGCGGGAGCAGCGCGCCGGCGGGGACTGGGTGCTAGCCAGGCCATGGTGGCGCAAAGACCAAACCGTGGTGGCACGATGGCAGTGTGGTGGCTGCACGGTGGCAGCGCCCATAAAAATCCCTAAACAGGCTCGAAAAATGAGATTTTTTGAATTTTTTTTCTCATTTTACGTGTCGTATGACCTAGGAGGGAGAAAAATTTCCCATAAGTCACTATGGCCAAAAACTGCAAAATTTATATGTTTTTAGACTCTCCCGAGCCTTTTGAGCATGATGGTGGTGTCCGTTTTTTTCTCAAAGTGCTCCAAAAAAAGGCGCCTCCTCAAGATTGAAGAAAAAACCCTAGAGAAGCTGTGGTTTTCTTCTTCGAATCACGACTTCAAAAACTTCAAACCAGGCAGCAGCCAGGAAGCTTTGATACCATGTAGGATTTGAGAGACAAATCCATAGAAACCCGAAGAACACCTACATGCAAGAACCTGTCACAGAAGAGAAGCAGAAAGAGAGAAGGAGAACTCAGAAGTTGCTTAGAAAGTGAGAGCGAAATTATAATCTGAATTAATGAAAAAGAAACTACAAAGTTCAACCTATAAAGGTGAATAAAATCCTAAAATAGGAAAAGCTAGGTTGCACATTAATAATTAATATAAATATTAATTATAATGCACCTAAGAGATAGCTTAAGTAAACTAGAGTAATAGACAACTTAATTAATTAAATCAAAATGATCTAATTAATAAGTGTAAATAGATAATTACTCTAACACCCCCCTTAAGTGAAGCTCAGGAGGTAAGCTAACCTAGCACAGCTATGAAAGCAGGAAAAGAGGGTCCCGACAATAAGGCCTGATCAGGTACCCAAGCACAACCAAATCTATGTAAAGCGAAGAAATAGAGAAAACCACATGGGAAAAAACCTACTCCAAGAAGAGATAGAAGAAAATGCTGAAAAGAATGTCACTAATAAATAAGCACTACAAGTGCACAACTATTGGTGAAATAATGTTTCTAATACACATCAACTTGCACAAAAAAGGTTACATTGTTATTAAAAAAAAGTGCATTGTTTACAATTACAATTACAATGGATTTCTCCAACAATATAAATATATTCTATTTATGTACAACACATTCCATTTATATACCTGCATGCACAACTATCGGTGCATGATATTTTGAGTCACCTACATATATGCACAACTATTGGTGCATAATATGTTTTAATACAAATACATTTGAACTTGCAATTCTCTAATATGCACAATCACCCACAACTACAATGACATTCTCAAGCAATAGCTTCAGCTACAATTTGTACTTGCATGGACAACTAATGGTGTTAAGGCTCACCAATAGAACAAATAAACAATGGAAATAAAATATACAAATTTGAGTTCACAAAGCCATTGTTTGAATTACAAATTTAATGTAAATCAAGTGCAAGCATTGCCTGAAATGACTTATTCTTTCCCACCCTAATTTGAATTCAAATTGACCAACCACTAAATCAATGAAGTGTTTCCTATAATACAAGCAAATTCCTCTATTTTTTTTCACAGAAAATTCCTTGTTTGTGCGCTATTCATTCTCTAGAGTCTGATTTGAGTTTATTATTCTCTACAAAATCTAGAGCTCCTTTGGAACATTCAACTCCTTCTCGAGTTGGTACCATTTATTTAGTGTTTTTTAACTTTTTGTTTGCTTAATAATGTATGTTAGGTTATATTTTTTACTATTTTCATTGCTAATCTACGTTAGTTATGTGTATTCATGTTTTCAGTTAGTTACCTGCATTCAAAGTTATTTCATTGTATTCATGTTTTCGATTACTTATGTGCATTCAAATTTTACTGTTTTCAGTTAATGAGGTTTTCATTTCCATTTTTGTCTACTTAATGTATGTTCATATCTCTTTTTAACTACTCTTTTCAGCTGTACTAAGGTGTTCATTTCTATTTTTGTCTACTTAATGTATGTTCATACCTTTTTTTTACTGTTTTCATTACTAAATTACATGTTCTCACATTACACTTTTCAGTTGCTAATTTCAAGTTTTCATATACCAATCTAGTGTTGATTGTATGAATTAGTTAGGTGCATTCAAATTCAAATTATACTATTTTCTGTTACTTATGTCATGCTTTCAAAAATTAAGCTAGGGTTTAATGTATGTGTTACATTAATTCAGTGTAGTCACATTTTCACTTAGTTACGTGCATTCAAAGTTAGTTCATTGTATTTATGTTTTCAGTTACTTATGTGTATTCAAAGTTTACCATTTTCAGTTACTAAGGTAAGTCCAAGAAAAAACAATAAGCCCCCAATTACTAAACAAGTAGTCATATAATTATAAGATGTTTTAAATCTAGCCCGCTCACTATAAAACATTAGATTTTAATATATCTTTTTAATATAACCATTTGGGTCGTTGCGCAAATCAAGAGCCCATATAATATTACCCCACAGAGGACCCTGCAAAATCATTGTAGGCCCAATAAATAACCGCGGTAACACATTACTTGCTCTTCGTCTGCCACATAACTACCCAAACTCATGGCATTACCTACCCACAGCTAGTCATTACCTAATCATTTTCTCGAAACTTCATCTCCTATGAAATCTTCCCACCAACTTCATTTCTCTGCATGCGATGAGGGTTTCAGTCCACCACTCTCATTTACAAATCTTACATTGACTGTGTGCATTCTTAATTTGTCATTGAATTGTTTGACACTGATTCTACTCATTTGCTAACCTTACATTGACTGTATTCATTCTTCAGTTTTCATTGAATATTTTATCCCAATGACTCTATGCATTCTTAAGTTGTCATTGAATTTTATTACATGGAATGTCTCTGCATTGATAAAATTACAATAACTTAAAATTTTCTCTTTACCCATCCATTCTATACATTTCTCTATAATCACTCAATGTATGCATTGCTAAGATTACATTGAGTGAATGCATTTTGAAATTGACATTGAATTATTTGTCTCTGTAATTACTTTTTGCATTCTTAAGTTGACATTGACTGTATGCATTTATCTTTTATTGAACTGTGACATCAATGCATGGAATATCATTACATAGATCTGCTAGTTTAATCATGAAAAGTTATTGTATTTATTTTCTTTAGTTTAAACTCAAGTCATTACCTACCAAAAACTAGCCCTAAAACCCCATTTATTTCACCTTATTTCCATCATTTTCTGGAAACTTCATCTCATTCGCTAAGCTTACATTCACAATTCGGTATTGAATTCTTTGTCATAGTGATTGTACTCATTTGCTAAGCTTACATTGACTATATGCATTCTTAAGTTGACATTGAATTGTTTGTCACATTTGTACTCATTTTCTAAGCCTACAATGATTGTATGCATTCTTAAGTTGTCATTCAGTTGTTTGTCACACTGATTCTAGTGACATTATTACATGGAATGTCAAAGAAATAGGGTACGTTGTCGATAATATGATTAAATCTACTACTTTAATCATGAAATATTATTGTATTCATTTACTTTTATAGTTTCATGTTTGTTTCTACCATTTCTCTATATTCAGTCGAGGGTTTCACTCGATGCATCAGTATTTTGAACCGTACTATCAAATTATTCCATGGAATGTCTCCGTGTTGATAAGTTAACAATTGACTTTATGAACTTCTCTTTACTTGCTCACTCTATGCATTCCCATGCTTGCATTAACTATATGCTTTGTAAGTTTACATTGACTGAATACACATTTTTTGTTGTAAGTACACAATCACATACATAGATACATACATGTGCACATATGTGTATTTCTTTGCACACATACATACATAAATATATGTTGTGTACTTACAGCCACAAATATTTGCATACACACATCAATATCTATGATTGATTTAACATGAACTCTTAATTTTAAACAAGTAAACCCAAGTATGTGGTAATTGATTTACGACTGGTATGTACAAAGCAGTTGCAGCTTAAGTTAGAACCATGCCAACCAAATGAAAGTCGAAGAGAGTAAACACTGGGAATAGAAGTATAAGATTCACTCATGGAGTGCACTTCACTGACACAAAGGTGGATCTACAGAGGTTAATGCAGAAGAATTTTTGGTTGATGATCTTGTTGTCAATGCAAAAGAAGTTTTAGTTGATGCTCCTATTATCAATAATGAAGAGGTGAATGCACAAGAACGCAATGGAGGGGAGTTGGTCTCAACTAACCAGGCCCCTCTAGCCCCAATAAGAGGGTGGAAAATTGAGGACATGGATGTTGCAGTTACCAGCGTTGAAAAAGGTGAGATATCAGTCAAGGCTCCAACGAAGAAGTAGAACATACCTCCTTCCATCTTGTGGGCATTGCTGGTGGGAACAACAATCACCAAGAGGAGGGGCCCAAAATCAATTTTAAGTGTTGAAGAGGAGGCAGAAGTGGTGCAGTGGTGCAAGGACATTGCAGATATTGGATGTGGCCTCTGAGTGTCTCACTTACAGTCAATTGTTGCCCAAATTACCATGGGAAGAGTTAACCCATTTACTAGTGGCTTTCCAAGGAAATTCTAGTGGAATGGTTTTAGACGCTAGCACCCTAACTTGACAATTAGAACTACACAAGGAGTGGGCACAGACAGGGCTATAATAGTTCGTCCTAGAATTGTAGCCTTTTTTTTGAGAACCTAGAAACTGTATATAACCTCAACCACTACAACTCCAGCAGGATTTGGAACTGCAATGAGATAGACGTGCAAGCTGGAAGGAATAAGTGTACAATAACATTTCATGATTAAAGTAGCAGATGAATACTAGTTTCATGTTATCATAGATGCATTAGTTCAAAGCATTCAAATTCAAATTATAGATGTATTATAATTTCATGTTTGCACATATACTAATTTCGTGTTACCAATTTTGAATTAGTAACATGAATACTACTTTCATGAAATTAGTATATGTGCAAACATGAGATTAGTAACTGCTTCAAATTTGTAACATGAATACTTCTTTCATCTTATAAATACAGAGAAATGGTTGAAAGAAACAAGAAACCGTAAAAGAAAATGAATACAATAACATTTGATAATAAAGTAGCAGATTTAATTATATTATTGTTAATATACCCTATTTATTTGACATTCCATGTAATAAGGTCACTAGATTAATATAAGACAAATGCATACAATCAATGTCAACATAAGAAGGCATACAAACAATGTAACATTAGCAATTGAGTAGAATCAGTGAGAAAAATAGTTCAATGACAAATTAAGAATGCATAGAGTCATTGTAGGCTTAGCAAATGAGTACAACCGGTGTGACAAACAATTCAATGTCAACTTAAGAATGCATATAGTCAATGTAATCTTAGCAAATGAGTACAATGACTGTGACAAACAATTCAATGCCAAATTGTGAATGTACACAATCAATTTTAACTTAGCAAATGAGATGAAGTTTTGAGAAAATGATGGAAAGAAGGTGAAATATGTGGTTTTAGGGCTAGCTGTGGGTAGGTAATGACTTGAGTTTCGATAGTAACGTGGCAGACCGCTAAAGAAAATAAATAAAATAAATTTTCATGATTAAACTAGAAGATGTAATAATATTAATGACAATGTCCCTTATTTATTAGACATTTCATGCAATAATATTATTGACAGAAACCCTCAATTAAATACAAAGAAATGGTTGAAACAAAAAGGAAACCATAAAAAGAAATGAAACCCTAATTATTTTACACTGTACCCTAATTCCTGTAACATTCTTATTGACCCTAATACGCTGACATTGTATGCAATTGACCCTAATTCTTTAATCATAGAGAAGCGCTCATTGCACACAGAGAACCCACAGTGGGAGATGAAGTTTTGAGAAATGACAGAAAACAAACACGACACCGTAAGAGGAGATGATCAATACCCTAAAAACAAATAGGAAATAAACAAGAAATCGTAAGATCACATGAATATAATATATTTTGACGATTAAACTAGCACCCCAAATCATAATATCGACAATGCAATGGAGTGGAGTTGGCCTCAACTAACCAGGCCCGTCCATCCTCAATTAGATGGTCGACAATTGAGGACATGGATGTTGCAGTTAGCAACATTAAAAATGGCAAAATATCAGTTAGGACTGCAGCGAAGAAGTGGAACATACCTCCTTCCATCTTGTGGGCATGGTTGATGGGAACAACAATCACCAAGAGGAAGGGACCAAAATAAATTTTAAGTGTTGAAGATGAGGCAGAAGTGGTGAAGTGGTGCAAGGACATGACAGATATTGGGTGTGGCCTCCAAGTGTCTCAGCTACAGTCAATTGTTGCCCAAATTACCATGGGAAAGGCTAACCCATTTACTAGTGGCTTGACAGGGAAATCCTAGTGGAATGGTTTCAGACACCGCGACCCTGACTTGACAATTAGAACTACAAAAGGAGTGGGCACATACAGGGCCATAATGGTTCATCCTAGCATTGTAGCCTATTTTTTTGAGAATCTAGAAACTATATACAACCTCAACCACTACAACTCCAACATGATTTGGAACTACAATGAAAAAGGCGTGCAAGCTGGAAGGAATAAGCGTACGACAACATTTCATGATTAAAGTAGCAAATGAATACTACTTTCATGTTATCATAGATGCATTAGTTAGAAGCATTCAAATTCAAATTAGAGATGCATTCTAATCTCATCTTTGCACATATACTAATTTTGTGTTACCAATTTTGAATTAGTAACATGAATACTACTTGCATGAAATTAGTATATGTGCAAACATGAGATTAGATACTACTTGCATGAAATTAGTATATGTGCAAACATGAGATTAGTAACTATTTCAAATTAGTAACATGAATACTACTTTCATGTTATAAATACAAAGAAATGGTGAAACAAACAAGAAATCGTAATAGAAAATAAATACAATACGATTTCATTATAAAGTAGCAAATTTAATCATATTATTGACAATGTACCCTATTTATACCCCCTTCCATCTTGTGGGCATGGTTGATGGGAACAACAATCACCAAGAGGAAGGGACCAAAATAGATTTGAAGTGTTGAAGAGGAGGCAGAAGTGGTGAAGTGGTGCAAGGACATGACAAATATTGGGTGCGGCCTCCAAGTGTCTCAGCTACAATCAATTATTGCCCAAATTACCATGGGAAGGGTTAACCCATTTACCAGTAGCTTGCCAGGAAAATCCTAGTGGAATGGTTTCAGAAACCGCGACACTGACTTGACAATTAGAACTACAGAAGGAGTGGGCACAGACAGGGCTATAATGGTTTGTCCTAGCAGTGTAGCCTATGTTTTTGAGAACCTAGAAACTGTATACAACCTCAACCACTACAACTCTAGCAGGATTTGGAACTACAATGACAAAGGCGTGCAAGCTGGAAGGAATAAGTGTACGATAGCATTTCATGATTAAAGTAGCAGATGAATACTACTTTCATGTTATCATAGATGCATTAGTTAGAAGTATTCAAATTCAAATTATTGATGCATTCTAATCTCATGTTTGCACATATACTAATTTTGTGTTACTAATTTTGAATTAGTAACATGAATACTACTTGCATAAAATTAGTATATGTGCAAACATGAGATTAGTAACATGAATACTAATTTCATGTTATAAATACAGAGAAATGGTGAAACAAACAAGAAATTGTAAAAGAAAATCAATACATTAAGATTTCATGATAAAGTAGAAAATTTAATCATATTATTGACAATGTACCCTATTTATTTGACTTTCCATGCAATACTGTAAGACAAATGCATACAATCAATGTCAACTTAAGAATGCATACCGTCAATGTAAGCTTAGCAAATGAGTACAATCACTGTGACAAATAATTGAATGACAAATTGTGAATGTACACAATCGATTTTAGCTTAGCAAGTGAGATGAAGTTTTGAGGAAATGATGGAACAAATGTGAAATAAATACGGTTTTAGGGCTAGTTGTGGGTAGGTAATGACTTGAGTTTGGGCAGTAATGTGGCAGACCGCTAAAACAAATAAATACAATAACTTTTCATGATTAAACTAGCAGATGTATTTGATATTAAAGACAATGTCTCCTATTTATTAGACATTTCATGCAATAATCTTATTGACAAAAACCCTCAATTAAATATAGAGAAAGAGTTAAAACAAAAAAGGACACCGTAAAAACAAATGAAACCCTAATTATTTGACAGTGTACCCTAATTCTTTGACATTCTTATTGACCCTAATACTTTGACATTGGATGCAATTGACCCTAATTCTTTAATCATAGAGAAGCCACAGGGGGAGATTAACAATGTAAAAAGAAATGAAACCCTAATTATTTGACAATGTATTCTAATTCTTTGACATTCTTATTGACCCTAATACTTTGACATTGCATGCAATTGACCCTATTCTTTAATCATAGAGAAGCCCTCGTCGCATGCAGAGAACCCACGACGGGAGATAAAGTTTCAAGAAACGACAAAAAATAAACAAGACACCGTAAGAGGAGATGAATACCCTAAAAACAAATAGGAAACAGTAGAAAACAAACAAGAAACCGTAAGAGAAAATGAATATAATATATTTTCATGATTAAACTAGCACCCCAAATCATAATATCGACAATGTACCCTATTTCTTTGACATATCATGCAATAATTTCATAGGAACATATGAAAATCGATTGAACCATAAAAGCAAATGACAACAACAATATTTCATGATTTAAGTAGCAGATTAAATGGTAAGCAAACATTATTACAATGATAAAACCTAAAAAATCATGGCTACTCGTGAGGGGATGAAGGAATCCTTCACCTGTGAAGTGGTCATTGCACACAGAGAAACCCTCATGAGAGAAACCCTCGTCGTAGGCAGAGAACCTTTAGCGGGAAGCCTTCACGGGAGATGAAGTTTCAAGAAAATGATGGAAAGAATGTGAAATAAACACGGTTTTAGGGCTAGCTGTGGGTAGGTAGTGACTTGAGTTTGAGCATAAAACCTGCAAAATTATGGCTAGTCATGAGGGGATGAAGGAATCCCTCACCTGTGAAGTGGTCGTCGCACGCAGAGTAACTCTCGTCGCACCCAGAGAACATTCGGTGGGAAGCCTTCATGGGAGATGAAGTTTTGAAAATGACGACGAAGTAAGATGTCACCGTGGTTAGTTATTGGGTCGCTGATGATTTAGTATAGACCTCTGTGGGGTAATATTATAAGGACCCAAAAGGTCATATTAAAAAGATATATGACAAGTTAATGTTTTATAGTGAGCGGTCCCACATTTAAAACATCTTATAATTATATGACATGTTTAGTAATTGGGGCCTTATTGTTTTTTATAGGTATATCATTGTCGGCTATTGGGGGTTTAGGTGTCAAGTTGTGGGTGACACTTTAAAAATTTTTTGACCACTTGGTGTTCGACAATCCCTACAGAGAGATTCGTGAATACCCATAAGTTGCAACCTTAGCTTCGAGTAACCCTCATCGCACACAGAGAACCCGGTGGGAAACCTTCATGGGGGATGAAGTTTCGAGAAAATGATAGAAAGAAGGTGAAATAAACACGATTTTAGGACTATCTATGGGTAGGTAGTCACTTGAGTTTGGGCGTTTACGTGGTAGACGACGACCAAGTAACTTGTTACCGTGGTTAGTTACTGGGTCGCCGATGATTTAGTAGGGTCCTCCGTGGGGTAACATTATTTGAGATCTTGATTAACGCAAGTGCCCAAAAGGTCACATTAAAAAGATATATAAAAAGTTAATGTTTTATAATGAGCAGTTCCATATTTTATAATGACTTCATGTTTAGTAATTGGGGCCTTTTTTTTTTTTTTATGGGTATACCCATTGTCAACTATTGGGTGTCTAGGTGTCGGGTTGTGGGCGACACTTTGAAAATGTCATTTTTTGACCACGGTGTTAGACAATCCCTATAGAGAGATTTGTGAATAGCCAAGAGCTGAAACCTTAGCTTGAAGCTCTTAACTCACCTACAATCGTCAAAATCCGACTTACGATTTAGGAGTTTTAAATATGCAAAATTAACCTCGCAGCTACGGGGTACTTTCCCCTAAACATGTACCCAACATTAGTAATTTATGGCTTCAGGATTTTGACTGTGTAGCACTTTTTTCCATTAACGTTTCGAATCACACTCCATGATCCATCATCAGTATGATAGCTATAATGACCCATTCCATGATCACATACATCTAATAGGTTCTCAACAGTTACTGAAATTAAAAACCAGCAGTGATTTTTTACACGATTTATAAAATCCACGTTATTAAGATATAAAAATCTAACAGGCGATATTTATTTATTAACAGGCGCTGTTTAGACCTTGACCAGGGGCTTTATGTTGAAGAGTGCACACCACGCAAATAAAATAGCATGTCAGATCATTACATTTAACCTTTCAAAAGTACAAGCATAATAATCTCGTGTACATTGGTCCGATCCTTTAAAAGGATTGTATTTTTCCTAGCAGAATCCATCTAATTTGTGTGAACCAGTCCAGGTTCCTCCATTCATTACAATTCTTTTCTACTAAATTTCAGTTTAATTTAATAACCAACACCAATCTACCAATGTCGCCATCAAAAGCCATTAAAGACTTACTTCTGAAAATACAAAAAACAGAATATGTTCAGCAAAATGAACACGGAATATGGAACTCTATGATAAGCACAGTATCTTGGTGTTTCACTGATACACCTTAGACAAAATGAAATGGGAAAGCTAATATCCCTCGATTAACTGGATATTCGAGTCTCATTATTGATCTCATATCCAAGCAAAAAAAGGGCTTCTTCATATGAGAAAATAAACTTAAACAGCTGCGAATCATCAGAGCAAAATCATCCTTTCGATGTTATTTGCTGCAGAGCCCCTGTTGATGGCGGTGACATGACTTTACTCCGAATTCTGCTGGATCTTCGAAGGGGCACTTCTACTTTACACTAAAACACAACAAAGAATATATACTCCGTGAATATGTGATTGAATAAACTGAGAAAAAATGGGTTTTCAAAACCCCGAAAAAAAAGATTCCAAATGCCAAAAAAAAAAAAAGGAAATTACCCCTCTTGAACGAGATCTGTCACAAGAAGAGGAAGAACCAACGGATGAATCTCGTTTAACCACATTGTGAGTAATGGTAGACATGCTTTTTCTTCTGGTGTTTCTGTCAAATACCTGAGTTGTTTCTGTAGGGGACATTTTCTCCACTGAGCTCATCTCTCCCACAGAATACTCCAGCTCCAGCTTAACATTCAGTTCAGAAATAGGACTCCAAAATTGTGCAGAAGCATCGGGGGGATTCGAACATGTGCTAACTGATGGCTTTACCACCACATCATTTTCGCACTCCATTTCAACAGGAGCTTCTTCAATGGCATTTTCCACAGTAGAACTGAAAACCCCCCTGCTCTGTTTCTTCCGAGAAGAAAAATACATCACAACCCCAATCACCAAAACTGCTGCAGATCCAAGGGCGTAATCAAATTTGTCAACGCTTTGCAAGACAGAGTACACAGTTCCCGGGATTCGAACCCGCGTTCTCAGGTCCTTCAAGACAATGTATACGATTCCCGGGATTCGAACCCGCGTCTTCAGATCAGCTAATGAAGCGGAATACAGGGGAGCTTCAGGGGATCCAGCTGCGAGGATCGCAACGAAAGAAGAGATCATGAAAAGCAGCATGGCGGTCACTTTAAGCATGCTCGCTTTCATCGATCTTTCGTGTGCTTCAGTCTCATCAAGATGAAATTTTTCGTCCGGGAGAGGGCCGAGAGTCGAACTGGAGACCTCGGCCAGCATGGTTGGCTCTAAAGAAATACAGCTGGTAGACACGTCGTCTTCTACCTGGTATTCTTTGCCCATTTTGAAGTGAGACTGTGAAAAGCTGCAAAAGGGACAACAGGGAGAAGAGCAAGTGAGGCGAAAAGTATGTTCTTACAACTTTAAATTGAAAATGATTAGGTCTGAAGCAACGGTCATATTGTTAACGGACCGATTTGTACTCAAATTTATTTAATTGGTTGCCAGATAAAATAGTCGTTGGGATAAGCGACGTACGCTAAATATTAACTCCCAATTCACGTGGTATGATCGCCTTGCAGATTAGATTGATCAGCTTATCTTGTCCGAATTTCTTTGGACTATCGGGGGAATGAATTACAACAGATCGACGGTAGGATTTGAATTTATAATTGTAGAGGAAGTGTGTGCCGTTGATGCGATGTAACATTTTCTTAACTAGCCGCTGGAGTTATAGGCTGGCGTTAACTCACGGACATTTCTTGTCCGTTGGGACTTTAGAAGTCTTAGCTTTAAAACTCATGGATGGCCGAGATTTCAAGGGGAGTCGATTTTATCGGGAATCGGCGGTTCTCTATCGAGCTTAGTAAACTATTAAAGGAGTCTCTAACTTTAAATTCTCGCTAGTTCTTGGTTACATTTCCATTAAAATTATTTTCTCATTTAAGTGTCACTTCTTTTTATACTATTTCAATACTGGTATTTGTTGTTATTAGATAAATAAAATAATAGATAATAATAATTTATATATTTGTTTAAATATTAATTAGTATAAATATATTATTGTTAGTTTGATATATTAGATTATTTTTAAATATAATGTAATATTTTAAATTATATACTTATTAATATATTAAAATAATATCTAATTTATCGTCATGTAGTGTTGTGGTTTACACTTTTCATTAGTGAAGTGGCTATTAAGGTTCAAATTCTTGTTGGGTCACAACGCTCGCAAGCCTTGTGCCTTCATTGGGTCGTTGAGCTTGCGGGTTTGAACAAGTGAAGTGTGTGGATGAGGTCCTCGATTTGTGGCTTCACTAGTTCATAGCTCTAGGTCAAAAGTGTTTCATGTGGAGTCGGAGGGGCTCCATGCTAGCATCACCGATCATGTTAAAAAGTTTACTAGGCATTAGTTTTGAAAAAAATAATCTAATTTAATATGTGACACTTCAAGTTTAAATTATTGGTAAGTTGTAAAAATTATTAGCATTAATATATTAGTCTAGCTCTCATCTTGATGATGGATCAGGGAGTATGATCTGAAATGTTGGTTCAAAAAATAATGCACGATCGAATCCGAAAATAAAGCAATATGTAACAATTATGGATTGTGGAAATTTGATATCATTAAGCTGATAGGCTTTTTTACTGTGGGCATTGCCTACTAAGAAAGCGTGATGCCTGATACGAAAAATTATTTTGGCCACTTCTGAGGTGTTTGTTTAGCTAGGTATATGCACGAAGATGGGGGACCAAAAAGGTGTCAAATTCCTTTTTGGTCCCCGAAAACACATAGCGCGTGCAGGCTATAGCACATACGTGCTATAGAGTGCACACACTATGACTTGGATTGCCCAAGCCTTAGGCTTGGGCAATTCAAACCATAGCGTGTGCGCTCTATAGCGCACACGCGCTATTAGGTTTTATTTAAAGTTTTGACAGCCACAAAAGTGGCTCATTTTACTCCTTCAAACTCGCGGCTCAACAAAGAGACCAGCTCTAGAGTGCGTACGCATTACATTTTGGGTTTTTGCTTCATCAAATCGAAGAAAAAAATGGCTCCACAACATCATCAAGGTCGAACCAGAAGAAGAGTTATGTGATTCTACAACCTATACCTCTTATTTGTATTGAAATTTAAGTTTAATTTTCAGTTTTCAATCAAATTTAATTGACAAAGTTTCTTTTCTTAAATTTTAAGTTTAATTAGACTTTTAAAATAGATTTTGTTTTAATTGCTAGGAAGGAGTGATCTCCCCAAAGAAAACCCTCAACCAAACCCTCCATCTTCTCCTCATGAACAAATGAATGTTGAAAATAACCAAGAAAATGAACCCCAACCGCCTCCACCAATCGAGAAACCTCCTCTTGGAAAACATGAAATTTTGATTAACCAAATAGAAAGAGGGAAAACAAAAATAGAATCTTTAATTAGGAGGTCAAAATATTCTATTGATACAAATCCTAGAAGGGCGACACTTTCAAAATAATTAGAATTAATCTTGACCCACATATGTTCAGTTAGTGGGAAACTTAACGACAAAAGAGAAGAACAAAAATGATATTATGCAAATAAATTTTCATATGAGGACATAAAAAGAAAGAAGTCACAAAAGACAACATTTGCAAACTCTTTAAAAATCCAAGGGAAATTGATACTCTTAAAACTACAACAAAGAGGTTCCCAATTCATTGGTACTTGAATGAAGATATAAAAACAAACTTTTGGGATAGATGGTGGATGGTCTTTGATTCCCCTCAATGTAACAATAATGAGGTTCTTATCTATTTCCCGAGGAAACTCTATTGTGAGTTTGTCCTGAAGGAGGTGCCAAATTATTTTGACTTTCTAGAGTCTCAGGGTAGAGGTAGGGGGTCATCATTTGACAGACCTATGACACGTCGTGACCCTAATGCACCTAGGTTGCCCAGTGGCAAGCCACAGGTGGATCATTTTAGTATTCCTTCCATCGTGAAGGAACATGTGGAGGTGGACCACTAGGCACAATTAGTGCTCTGACACAAACTCTCATTCAGTACGCCACTCCTCTAGTCGAGGGTGACCATGGTCGGTCTACAAGGGGTCATATTTTTTGTTCTTATGGATCCTTGTGCACATTTGGTACTGTCAACAGAGAGGAAGAGATGATGGACTTGTTAGCACTGTGTCAAAAATTTTTTGAATCCCTTGGTCTTTTCATTTTCCCGGGCTTTCTTATTTTCAAAACCTTGCTCAATTTGTCAAAACCCTAAAAACCTAGCAATCAAGTGTTAAATGATGTATTTTGAAACCCTAGGCCATGTCTTTATATTTTCTCGTTACCTTTTTCAAGTCACTTAAGACATGTGCTTTAAGTCAGGTCGCTTGATCGCTTTACCAGAAATGAATATGCTAAAACATCTCCGGACTTCGCTTTTGCCTTATGTCGCGTAGTCTTGGTAAAAAATGGAATATTCCCTCAGTGTCTCAAGACTTGGCGATCTTTCTTCAGTCGGGTTGTCGCTTGAACTTCATGTTATGAGCTTTTAAAGTGAACGGGACCCACCTTCAGTCGGGTGATCGCGAGAAGAAATGGCCAGTCAAAGAAATGTCTCCCGACCTTGCGCTTACTTCATGTCGCATTGTCGCTGGATCTGCTCGGTCAAACAGTTAAGGTTTCTCTTCAGTCGCGTGGTCTCGTGATAATTGGCGATTAAGAGATAACAGTCACGACTCAGCGACTAACGGTTTCATGCTAAGAGTTTTCCTTCAGTCGGGATGTCGCCAGATCATGGTGGTGAGTCAGATTCCCAGTATGCATAAAGTGGACGAAAGAAAAGATGACACTTGTCACAGAGCTAATGGTTGTCGGGTGATCGCGAGAAGAATTGGCAAGTCAAAGAAATGTCTCCCGACCTTGTGCTTACTTCATGTCGCATTGTCGCTTGATCAGCTCAGTCAAACAGTTAGGTTCTTTCTTCAGTCGCATGGTCTCGTGATAAGTTGACAGTTAGAGGATAACATTCCCAACCATGCGACTAACAGTTTCATGTTAAGTGATTTCCTTCAGTCGGGATGTCGCCAGATCAGGGGCGGTTACTCAGTTATTCAGAATGTATTAAGTGGACAAAAGAGAAGATGACATCTGTCATGGAGCTAATGGTTGTCGCTGGGTCGCCAGATAAAGAAAAGGGATCAAGCGATAAGGAGACTAAAGTCATTTCACCCTCAGTCGCGAAGTCTCCTGATGATTTAAGGGCATAAGGAAATATAAAGCAATTAAAAGACAGCCGTTCGATGAAGGAATGACAGGATCTGACAGTGGTCGCGTAGTCTGGTGATAAAAGTGCCCTAGGGAAAAATTCCTTCCGACTAAGCGATTAAGGTATGTCGCAAGGTCGCTGTGAACAAAAAAAGGGCACGTGCTTCAAGTTAAGAGTAAAGACACAGGATCACCCGACTCAATGACTGAAGGTTGTCGTGAAGTCTTGAAAAGAGGCATGAGCATCTGGCGACTTGGCGATAACTATAAAATGTTAAAAGGTAAACGGCTTGTCGCGTAGTTTAGAGAAGGATACTGAGTTAAGGATAACTCCCCGCGACTTAGATTTTTGCATAGTCGCCTGATCGCTGGAAAGACTTGGGTTAACCAAGGTAAAGGATTACTGTTGTCACCAAATCTGATGATCAGACCATGGTTAAGAGAAAACGCTCGCGACAAAGAGACTAACGGTTGGTCGCGAGGTCGCAGTACTTTGAATTTGAAATTTTGGCGGTAGATTTGGCACTGGAGCGTTCGTCCGCCATGATTTCTCTGTGTTCGTGTTCCATGATTAATCAGAGAGGTTTCAATTGTAGAAGGCCGTGCACAGAGAGTCTGTTGATCCCAGAAATAGTTTTGTTTCAATATCGGTAATGAGAAATAGATTTAGGTACTGTAGATGCCAGATGGGTGGAAGCTGTTGCCAAGCTGGAAGAAGAGAAAGTTTTTAACTGGCCCACCGTCAAAGAAGTTAACAGATGGGAGGCAAAGCTTAAAGGATGAGTCAATTGCAGTTGAGCCACAAAAGACAAATTTGGTTCAGGCTGTGTAAACAGTTGCCACCCGTGTTCAGTTGCAAAACTTTGTTTCTAAATCGTTGCAAAGTTGTTGCAAGATTTTTGTAATCTTTCCCAGTATGTCGGTTGCTTGTTGCATCCTTATGCTATAAAAGGATTCCAAGACTACTGGGAAAGGGATGGTCATTCTTAGGTCTAAAATACTACCAAGTCAATTGTAAATTTTGGTCTGGAGAACCAATATATCTGGTCTTTTGAGAATTTTCTCTGTGAAATGTATTGATTGATGACAATTTTGAATAAATTCCAGTTCACA
>MU223732.1:1529284-1549992 GCA_018584345.1 Thuja plicata | reverse complement strand
TATATATATGAGGACTTTTTGTAAAGCAAAGTCATGAGATGATAAAAAGGAAGGATATGTATGTATGCGAATAGAAGATGAAAGAGAAGAGGTTGACATAGATCATTGAAGAGCTATGACTGGAACTATCTAAGCATTGAAGATTCTTGTTTTGTTCATTACTGAGAACACTTTGTAACAAAAATTTTTGTTGTAAGAGTTGTAAGCTCAGTTGGCCCCTAACAAGGTGTTGTATATCTTTAACAGGGTTGTTATTCCTTTAACAAGGAATTGTACTATGTAATATTCAGTTCCTAATAGGGACATTATACTTTAGTGCATGCTTGTGGGTACCATCCCCACTGGGGTTTTTCCTTGGCCAGGGTTTCCTCGACTACAAATAATGGTGTTATGAGTTCCGTGTTAATTTATTATGTTCTTTTCATTTCATTAATCTTATGGTTTATTTGGAATTGGTTTAAGGTTAATTTAAAGTGTTGTAATACTGATTAACCCCCCCCCCCCCNATTACCCCCCCCCCCCCCTCAGTATTACTCAATCCTAACAATTGGTATAAGAGTTATTGGCCCTTGGAGAGAAAGTCTAACAGGTTAAGGGAGATCAGAATGGATTCAAAAAATTTGCAAGAGAACTTTGAAGTAGCACTTGAAGGCCTTGATAAAGAAAAAGAAGAAAATAGTGACTTAATATTCAACTTAAGGAGAGCTGAGGGATTCATCAAGAAACTAAAGGATGAACTTGAAATTTCCAAAAATCAGAAACAAGATCTTATGGTTCAGATAAAAGAGGATTCAGAAAATGATAATTCAGATAAGATAAAGCAACTTGAACAAGAGAATGATACTCTAAAGTTTAATAATTAAGCAATGGATAAAGAGATTCAACAAGCTGAAAAAGGATGCTAAAAATAAGACTAAAGAAGCTTTGAAGAATGCTAATACCCTGATGGGACTAATGAAGATTGACCTTGATCATTACAAGAACAAGTATCTAGAATTTGAGAAATATAATCATATCATTAAAGGTGAACTTGTTGAGACAAAGAAACACATTGAGAAAATTCACATGAGCAGTGACTTGATAGATGAACAAAGAGACAGACAGAAACCTAAAGGTGATATGACTGGTATTGGCTTCAGTGAAGCTGAATGTTCTAAGAGTCAAGAAGAAAAATCTGATGCAAAGATTTATGAAGAAAAACCTATTCTTGAGGAACCTAAAGAACATATCAGACCTTTCAGAGGTATGTTTTTTGGATGTAACAAGTTTGGACACATAAAGAGAGATTGCAGAGGTAACATTCATTTCAAATCTTTTTATGTTTATTGTTTTAATTGCAATGTATATGGGCACAAGAAAGCAGAATACAGAAAACCTGATCAATCTAGATAAAGAAAAGATTACACTAGAGAAGAATTAGCGGCTAAGATCACATGTTACAAATGTAATAACCTTGGACACATTGCAAGGAATTGTAAGTTGCAAGTTAATCATGACAGAAAACCTCTTATATGCTAATGTAAAGTGAGAAAATGGAGATCTTTAGATAGGGTTTTGAATAATGGAGATTTCCACATAAAAGATACCATATGTCTCTATAAACCACTTACATTTAATTTTAATAATAAGGAATGTAAATCTAGAAATATTTGCAAAGAATAATAAAATAACATACATACCTCATAACATAGAAGATCTGGAAATGCCTATTTTCTGATGTTTGTGTTGAGTTTCTGGAAGTTATGCAACCGTATCTTGAACAGAAACACAGAGACAGAGAAAACCCAGAAATATTTTTCTTTTCTGAGAAAGTTTGACTTTGACCCAAATATGGGGGCGCAATTGCACCCCTTTATGTCAACCTTGACCTGCACTACTCCAATGGAAACTCTGTTTGCAGATTCCAAAAGTTGGCCGAAAATGGTATTTGAATTTGCTTTTTAATTTACTGTCCCATACCTATACCTGCAAGAAAAATGGTTTTGTTTGTTGGGGGAGGGGTTTGCCTTGGTAAAACCCCAATTTTGGAATTAACCTTATAATAGAATTGAAATTGCAGAGATAAACAAAGTAAATAAATAAATTCACCTTGGTTGTATAGAAACCATTATGGAGGATTCAAATCCTTGGATCCACAAGTAAGAATGTGCCACATGGATGTAGAAGATAGAATGTAGAATGTAGGATGTCTCAAATCAATTATCTTTAGATCTTCAACACCAATCTTGGATGGATCATGGAATACGAAGAAACTTGCATGGATATGGATGGAGAAATCTTCAACAAGAGGGATTCATAGAGCTTGAATCCTTTAATGGCTACCAATGGATCTCCTTGATGAATTGGATGCTTTAATGCTTTAATGCTTGAATTCTTGAAAGTGGATGATATTTCTTCTTATGCTTAGGTGCTTCAAGTCTTGCTTCTTAGCTTTTGTCCTAGCTTAGCTTGTCTTACAGAAAATGAGAGGAGAAAGGCTTCCTTATATATAAGTCTAGGGCACAAACTTATAGAGAGGCCAACATAGGAGAATTAAATTCCAATTAGGCCTATACACCTAAAAGTGGACCTATATTAAATATAATTTTAAGTCATTACCTCGAAGACCGAAACAACCGACCCGGAAGCGAGAATTAAATCTTTCCAAACCCCGACATCTGAAAACTTTGGAAACTTGAAATTTGGACCCTGGGTCAAGATCAAGGTCAACCCTAACCTAGGTCTGGGTTGAGTTCGACCTTGACCCTGAGGTTAAGAACCTCAAATTTATAGAGAAGGATTCCAGAAACAGGTCGGAGAGAAGTGGAAAATAGGGCAGAACAAGGGAAAAGCCAGATCCAATTCAAAGACCCATTCAAGGAATTTGACATGACCCCAAATCACCTAATTGGAGGGCTGAAATAGTCCTAAATGGAAGTGCTTCCATTTTTCGATGATACATTTAGCCCCCACTTTAGTAAGAGTATGGACTCGATGCAAACTCTTAGTAAAGGAGATCACAAAGAAAAGATAATCTTATTCAAATCAAAGGGACAAGGCAATCCTCAAGCCCCCAGGGACTCAAGTCTTTGTAAACCCCAAGATTACAATAAGAGAGACATCACCAGTCAAATAAAAAGAGAGAGAGGGTGTGATTACCTTGCCTAATAAGATGCCCACCTTACCATGAATTACCAAGGAGGGAGAGCCCAACTGGTAGCCAAACTTGATAGGTCACCCATAAACTATGCTTTGTAGTTGTAATATGTCTTCTGATGGCTTTTGGAATACCCATTGATCTACATTCTTGTATCACTATGGAATATAAAGTGCGTGTCTCTTCAGGATTTAGCAATGTATGTGTGTTACCTTTCAGGGATTTAGCATATTTGAAATTGAAAATGTGTATCTCTTCAGGATTTAGCAACTTATGTGTATTACCTTTCGAGGATTTAGAAAAAATAAAAAATAAAAATGTGTCTCTTCAGGATTTAGCAACTTATGAGCGTTACCTTTTGAGGATTTAGCATGTTGTAAAATGTAAACTATAGTATAAGGGAGACCCTATATATGCCCCCCTCCTTATTGTGGCTACCTAATAGAATAGATAAGGAAGAGAAGAAGGATACCTACTTCACAAAATAAAGAGTTATTCTGTTAGCAACAATGTACACTATATTCTTGGCAAAGAGTATTGACCCTTACATCTAAGAGCATAGATAATCATGAAAAGGATACGTCACTTATGGGAAAAAATGATCCTCAAAGAGGAAGAGATCTTATCAACAAGACCCCCACCATAGAGGAGTGCTTTTGATAAAATATCATCTTTCAAAGAAAATCAAAGAGGGATCAAAGATTCAATCATCAAGCCCCCTGCGATCAAGAGGGAGAGGAATCTTGGAATGAAGGAAGCAAACTCTATTCTAAAGCCGGGCAAGAGTTTATAAAGAAAATACTTTGCAAAATAAAGAAGAGGTGATGACCTAGGACAATCACCTCTCATATAAAAGGGTATCCATAGCCAAAACATAAGTCTTTATAAGAAAATAATATTGCAGAATAAACAAATACCACTAAGCTAAAGAAAGTAGATCCTTAGACAAAGAGAAAGAAGGAAGACCTTGCCCCCCCAGGGATGGAAGCAAGGGATATACCAATCAAATCAAGACATGCTTGAACAAAGAGATATCTTTGCAAAACAAATGTCTTAGAAAAGATATCATGAAAACTAGAAGAGAGCTATGGATGACTATGAGTAAAGGAAGGATGTACCATATCATAATACAAAACCATAGGGATAGAATATAGAAAGAATAACCAATTAAGCTCAAAAAATAATACATTCTAAGAGAATAATGTATCGTAGAGAAATAGAAGAAATACCTCTTGCCCCCTAGTGAAGAGACAATAGGGAGAAAGATCTATATTATAGAAGAACGATGGGTATTCCCCAAATGGAAATTATGAAGAAATTGTAATGCCGCACGAGAGTGAGATATAATTCCTAAAGAATCTCTTTCTCTAATATACATCTTGAAATGCACATAATCAACAAAAAACTTATAGTGGAAAGGACACTTGTACTTGGAGAGAGCATCTTTCGGCATAGGTTTAAAGATTTATTTCTTAGAATCCATTAACTAAACATACACCATCTTAGCCATGACTTGAGGGGTATCAAGGTAATCTAAGGAAGTGTTGGAAGAAGAACATGACAAGGAGGGTGACGATCAAAATCAACCACCTTAAATTGAGATAGCAGAAAGCCTAGACCATGCATATCTTGATTAGGGGATAAATAAACCAGATATTTAATACCTTATTCATTAACCCCAAGCCCTAAACCCTTATAACCTTATTTAGCCACCATATTGTATCCTATAGTGTACATGTCTTGTAAAGCTTCTACAGGAGGTGATTGTTGACGATGATCATGAGAAAATGTTGTGTAAGGCATAATGATAGGTTTAGAAGAAGTTTCTTTTCTCTTCCCTTTAATATCATCACAGATCAGATAAGATGGGGAAGGTAAATCAAAGAATTCTTGCACATCTACATCATGAACCATAGTTTGAGCCCCATCATAAGTGTGGTGTTGATAGGACTTTGTGACCGGGTCCACCAACAGATGTAAGTTGTCACCGGGTACTGTGGTAATGGTCAACTTTGCCTGTAAAGGTTGTCTGGGGAAATGAGATTCCCCGGGGCTTCAAGCACATGAGAGTTAGGTCTCGATGGTGCGGGAGCTTAGTTAGGAGTGTGACTATTTTGTTCGGGGGGGATAGCTAGTTATCTTGGCTCATCTTCTTTGGGGATTTCATTGAGTTAGGTTTCCTGCAAGTGCGCATTAACTTTACGAAATAAAATTCAAAAGATAGATCAGGGGTAGAAGTATTCCATCTACCTATAGTTATGCTAAACATTCAAGACATCAACCATGCTCTAACATAGTACACTAAATACTGAAGAAATACAAAACCATCAACTCATATTTAATCAATAGAAAGGGAAAAGAAGCTCATTAATCTACTTAAAATATTAGAGCAAGGGACATAAAGAACATACAACACAAAAGATCCTCAATCCAGAGATCAGAATGCTAACAACATTATTGATAGAACCCTTCCTCCTTCATTAACACGTTTCTAGCAAGCACTGGTGTGTACAATAATGGCTTCTCTAGGGGAGCATCTAACTACTAAAAGCTTCTAAAACCAAGGAGCATTGAGCTCTGCAGCTAAGAAAATAAAAATTCTATAGCTATGGACTGCAAAATCATCAATTTTTTCGACACTTGGAATGAGGTCAGACTTATTATTTATACACAAGATTTTGACCTAAAACTAACCTAACATATTTTACACTCAAACAATATAATACAATTTCCGATGGTCGGTACTACCTGCAGTGCACTACAAGAGACCTCGAGATAGAAAAGGTCTGACATGTTAGAAGAATGAGACATGAAAGGTTGAGTGGAAGAATCGGCCTCGAGAAGGTAGCCGTAAGGAGAAAAGAAGAAATCTGATCCCCCAGGGATCAAGGCTACATGCCTCATAAATGGAAGAGTGGCTCACTATCTCTGATGCGCTAGGTGTTATGTTGGGGTGGTGCCTTGGGAAGACCAACTGTCAGAACCATCTTGTCAAGATGACGTGTCCTGCTAGAGTCACCTACCTTCTAACATCCTTATTAACCACCTTGAAAGTGACCAGTCAGCCTTGGGAACTGAGACATTGGTCACTTAAAGAATACAAAACTATAGGATCTAAAATTTTGGGATCCGGGAACCTACATTCTGAAAGAATGAATGAATATAAAAATTGCACCTGCTAGGAATTATCTCTGGAACCCAAAGAACCTTGCTGCCCTTTACTGTTTTGAGAGATTTCATCACTTGGATTATGCCTTCTTCATCTATGTCTTGGATGCTATCCCACCAGTTGTGGATAACCTCCAAGCTCTCTTGCACTTCTCTGGCCCCATTCCAGAACTCATTTACCAACTTCACGACATCATGCATTCGGAACATCATTTTAGACAACCTTGTCAACTTCTTCACATCAAAATCTCTGGGGGTGCGGTACTGAGACTCCATGAACTCATCAAACTACCTGAGGAAATAATCCTCCAAGGTTCATGATCCAGTGGTGAAGGGGTCGACTTGTGACACCCTTACCACAAAGGCTTCAAACAGGCCCAAGGGATACTGGGCGGCGGTTACCTTATCTTTTAGGTCTTTGACCGAATCCTTGTAGACCTCAATCCTGAGGGCAAGTCTTGAGTGTTGGGCCCAGAGGGAATCATATGTTTCATCCACCAGAATTCCTGCCGCTATGGCAGCCTCTTCTTCAGCGTCGAAGACCTCTTCCAACCCAGCTTTCCATTTTTCATAATTCCTCAAGTCCACTTCCCACATGGCAATGGAGGCACTTCCCTAACTGAGGAGAAGGTGGATCTGATAAAGATCTGGGAGTGACACCACTAAAAATTGCCTTATAGCAACTATTTTCTTAGTGATCCACCTGTCTACGACCTAGGCCTTCTTTTTCATGGCCCTTAGAGAATCCACATCACCCTGTACAAGAACCAATCCAGAGGTAGAAGCTTCTGGGTGGACCTCAGCCAGAGGCTGTGTAAGTTTTGCTAGAAGTGCGAGAACATTAGCATTAGTTTCTCTTTCCTCCTTCAAATTCTGGCCCTGTTGCCTGATCGAGGAGAAGGTGGCTCTGATAAAGATCCAGGAGTGACACCACTAAAAATTGCCTTATAATGACTATTTTCTTGGTGATCCACCTGTCTATGGCCTGGGCCTTCTTCTTCATGGCCCTTAGAGAATCCACATCACCTTGTGCAAGAAGCAATCTAGAGGTAGAAGCTTCCGGGCGGACCTCGTCCAGAGGATGTGTAAGTTCTACAGAAGTGCGAGAAGATTAGCATTAGTTTTTCTTTCCTCCTTCAACTTTTGCCCCTATTTGATGTACCAAGCCTCCACTACCCTAGTGGCCTCCCTTAGCAGGTCTAGTTCACCCTGCTTATCTCTTCTTCCTAGCGCTACTTCTGTAATAGTGTAATATTTGGGCCTTATGGTCATAGCATCTACATCTGGAGGTGTTGCAATGGTCACAACTGTGCTTCTTGTGGGACCAGTCCAGAGAGAATGGACTATCCTTTTCTTCTTAGGCTTCAGGGCCTTTGTATTGCGGGCCATCATCTCGGCCAAGGAGAGTGAAACTCCTGTCGCTACCACCAGGGCTTTCCTCTTCCTTAAGTCCACTAGCCATTGGGGTAGTTGGGGCTGCTTTACAGTTAGGACCTGAGTATTCGGATTCTCTTCGGAACCTGGTGGTGCATTCCCAGAATGTTCAGTGTCATCGGGCTCTTTTTCTCTTTCTTGTTCCTATTCCTTCTCCTATTCTTTGGAGGCCTTAGTATTCACCGCCGTGTCAGTTTTCTCCTTTGTGATATCCAAAACTTCTCCTTTTCTAGCATCCATATCACCTGTATCTTCTAGGACTCCCTTGTCCCTCCCAGCATCAGTTGATTTGACGTTTACATTTTTTGGGACTTCTCAGTCATTCTACTGCTGCTGTTCTTTGGCCTTATTGGCCTTGTTCGCTAGAACATTTTCCTCCATCAGAACATCTTCTAGAGGTGGGTGAGGTTTTTGGCCAAATTTTAACAATGCGGCCACCTTTACTACCTCACCAAATGTGCTTCGGGGCGTTTGGTCACCCAGAGTAACCAAAGGCATTTGGAGCGTGATGATCGGGGGTAAGGTTGATCCCGCGGGTCTAGGTTCCCCAACCATTGATTGTTCATCTGTGGATTGCCTTTGTGTATCTTCGACCTCCTAGACTAGTGTTTTCACCCACTCATGCTCTCTTTGTATCTCTTCCCAGGCCTCCTATTATGATGCAACTTATTCTTCCAGGACTTCCTTTTCTGCGGGGATCTCCTCTTTATCTTGAGCGACAGTTCCTTCAACTGTGTGACAAATATCCTCATGTAAATTCATGAGCTCATCTATCTTGAAGACATCATCAAATTTGTTGTGTGAGGGAGGGCTGTTAAGGATCTCTTGAAATTTGGTGGAATCCAAACTGACATCAACTGGAGGCATATTAGGCATACCGGGGCCAGCGGCTGCGCTTGGGGTGGGGGTCACCTTTTTCTTCTTCTTTCTTAGCTGTGGGACCCCGGTCTCCAAAATACTGGTAGAATTCACCTCAGAAAAAGTATATATGCTCATCATTGTAGCCAATGACATGGATCCCACCAGACGAGCATATGACATTGGAGTTACGAGGAGACCAGAGGATATCTGTGTGCTTATCTGCTGGCTGGCCAACCTTGCTAACTCCATTTTTTGTTCTAGTTGTACCATTAAGGGAGTGAGACCTTGGGGAGGTACCTTAGCCAGGGTGCCCTCTTTTTATTTCCCCTTACTTGTGCTAGGTCTGGTGGTGGCGGAAGATAAAGTGACCCTTCAAACAATTATTCCCTTCTAGGTGCTTTTGGGACACACCCAGGCAAAATATTTGTGACTCTCCTCCAAAATAGGGTGGCATACTCCCTCAATTGTCAAGTCTTCTAGGGTGGTCCAATCCACCGGAGGGAGATCTAACTTGTCCAATCCTTGTTCCTTGTATACCAGGTCTTCTAGCGGCCCATCATCTAAAAAACCCTTTAGAAAAGTCTGAAGGTCAAGCACATTCATGATTCCTTTGGACATGCGTGAA
Organism: Thuja plicata; assembly: GCA_018584345.1. Taxonomy (NCBI): domain Eukaryota; kingdom Viridiplantae; phylum Streptophyta; class Pinopsida; order Cupressales; family Cupressaceae; genus Thuja; species Thuja plicata. The sequence goes on along the minus strand of MU223732.1, from coordinate 1,540,768 downwards.
TGTTGACAGGCCTGGAGATCAAAACTATCCTGAAAGTCCACCCAGAAGTCTTCAATATCTTCCTTGTGTGGGGGGATGCCTAGGGGAGTATCAAGGCAATCTTGCCTAGAGGATCATAGTTCTTTTTGGTGTGGTGGAATTCCACCAGTCCCAGGCTCTTTAATTCATTATCTGCCTCCCTTTTTGCGGCAAGGCTGCACGTATAATTCCCACACGAGAATGAGAATGGGATGTTGATGACCTTCTTCAATGTGAAAAAGGTGTGTAGGTCCATCATCTGCCAGCATAACTCCAAAAGAATGATTCTTTCCTTGCAATACCAGGGAAGAAGATAGGGATTCCTAGAGAAGCCGGTCACTCAAATATAGGTGTGATGCTGGAACTGAATGAAATAGTGGCCATAGGTGCTGACCAAGTTCATCGCCTTCAGTGATAATCGATACCCAGAATCCTAGGTAAGTGTTAGGATATTATGGTCAATGAAAGAATCATTTACCCAACAGAAATTTAGGAAACTGAGTTCCCATTATACTTGGGGATAATGATCCCATGGGATCAACTGGCCTGACCCATTTCCAAGTTCACCAACTGTTCCCAAACTTGGAAAAGTTGGTCTCTATTGAGCTAGTGCCTATAGCACGTAGGATGTCATATAGAACTTGGAACTCTAGATGACACCCTTCAGCTGCGTGTCGACATGTTTTTCTATAATGGCCGCCCAATTAAAGGTCTGGTTGTGGGTGGTGATGCAATATAGAAAGTAGTACACCCACGCTGAGAAATCTTGGGCATGGGGCAACCCAAAAATCCTGCACAAAAATATAATGCCCTCTTGAATGGGCACTTTGAAATCCCCTCGGGGAATTTCCAACTTCATCCTTTTATAGTCCCTTTTCGAGGACTTCAGCCACTGGTTGTTGAGATATTGCTGAGAGACAAGGGCAGCCTCCTCAAACTCCTGTAATGATTTGGACCGATTGACAATGATGGACCCCTTGAACTATGGAATCCCCAGCCCTGAGGCAAAGGTTGATGTGTCTAGAGTGACGATTGTTGCTGGATATTGTAGTGGCCAGAGATCGGCAAGCAGAACTATCTGAGTGGGTGCATTGTACAGTGTTTCCAGTTGGCATATTAATTCTAGTGATTACACCAAACAAGGAAAGTTTGTAGCCTTTATAATGCTAGAGGTGGCCAAATGAGTGGCCATACTATCTCCGTCGGCCTTCAGTCTGTAGATGGCTTGGATTAAGCCCTGCATTTCAGCCCAAAGTCCGGGCTCTATATCAGTTATTTCTTGGACTTTGGAGTCCAGCTTGGACCCCATGAGAGTTCCCTCCTTTAGGTATTTGGAGGTTAAGGGCAGCTTTGCCAACATCTTTTTGGCCTTGTTTTTGTGGCCACCCGAGTGGAGGTGGTAGGTAGCTCTGGGCTATCAGGAGGGGTGATTACTTCAGACATCTTGATCAACTATCTGTAACCTGCAAGATCGGAGAACCGTTAGAACTTGGTATATATAAAAAGAACATTAGAAACTCTAGGGAATTCATTGCCACCCTACGCCCGTCCAATAAGTGTTAGCACATATCAAAAATTTTGGAATACTTAAAATAGATGCGGGTTAGATTTCGGGGTGTTGAACTAAGTGACAGGAGGAAATGAAAGACAAGGGACTCCTTGGGACCTAGAGTCTGGATAAACTAGCCATTATCGACATGACCAGTAGTAAGCCATATTTGGCTAACATGGGCCATCACGTGGCCACGTGACAGATGGCGTAAATGTCATTAACAGTGACAAGTGGGCCGACATGAGGGAAAATTGAATGCTAGATGGGATGGGGTTTAAATGCCAACTTATGTGAAATTAATCCCGCCATTAAGGTAACATGACATAGGAGAGAGAAAGCCACCATGGCTCAAACTAGTGAGGTGCTGAGTTCAAGCTGTGGTGACTCCCTCTCAATGAGCTCAAAAAATTGATGCAAGAAATGATGGGGCGCAATGAGCTTGTCAAGAATGGAAGGATATACAAGAGATATACATGAGTTTATAGAGGGCCAAAGGCTGAGTCATATATATACTAAAATATAGGTAACTAAAGCTCTATGAGGACCAAAGTGAATCTCACAGAACAACGGTGACATATATATAGTATCTACAAAGTGCTTACACAATTATACAAAATTTACACAGGCACAAGAGCTATCCTATGACAATGTACATCATATCCACCAGTTTACAACTACATAGAGGGTGGACAATCCTCTGGTAGAGCCAACCCACCAATGGGAGGCAACCTTAAAGAGAAACACAAAAAAGGTGGAAATGACAGAACCAAACAAAAATGAAGCAAAAGAAAACAACAAGAACCAGAAAGAAAGAAACTAGAGAAGGCAAAACCAAAAAACTACCTGGAAACACGACGAAGAGAAGGGAAGAAGAACATTGGGAGCACTCTGTAAGAATTTTACCCTCGAATTATCATGAACAAGCACCACAAATCAACTTTCAATCAACTACTAAGCACAGAGCAATTCACAGTTTAATCACCTTAATCACCTAAGAATCTCTCTGAATTCTCTAAGCGTTTTAATCGCGGTAATTGTGAAAATGACAGGTAATTTCCATTTATACCCTTAGGGTAAAAAAAAGTTACATTCTTCTCTGAAAACTCTGGAACAAGCAGACCTCTAGACTTTGGGCCCAGGGGTTCCACGCAAATATGCCTTCTTGCGAAAGAAGACATAGTTGAAGAGAATCCCGGAGTCCAGAATATGGCTCTGGAAAGAACAACAAACTCCAGGACTGGGCCCGAAGGTGCAAAAGATAGAAATAAAAAGAAAGAAAAATCTCATGGGAGCAAAGCCTAGAGGAAAAACAAAGGAAACAAAGAAAACAAGGAAAGAGCAAAAGCGAAAAAGGGGGGACCCAACATTTTGCACACAAAATTTAGGGACGGGTATGCAAAGCATAACATGTGGGAAGAACTAGGGATAGAAGATGGAAAAATGGGAGTGGGAATATTAGGAATTGGATTAGGAAGGATAGGATTAGGATTAGGAAGATTAGGAAATGGGGTATCATCTACCAAATTCTTCACATAATCCAAAAGAGAAATAAGTCTACCACACAAATTATTAATGAAAGTTTTGAAAGTAGGAAGGCTAGTATTAGTCAATCTCATAATATCATAAGCAAGGGAAACATGAAGGGTGACAAATATAATGAAATGGATGATACTCTCATAAACATCATCATAATTGAGAGGTCTAGGCATAACATGAAAAGGTGTATTGAGAATAACCAGACCAACCTTAACATGTAGCGTAATAATGCCTAAAGTTCTCTTTGCAACATTATCAAATCCATGAATAGGGACATTATCAGGTTGAATAGTTGTAAGATGAACCTTAAGTTACTTAAGGATATCCATGCTACAAACATTAAGTCGAGATATTTTGTCAATTAATGTTCTACGAATGATACTCTAATTAATAGAAACAACAACCATAAGAGCATCATATTGATTCCACACCTCAATAGAAGGTAAATCATCACCGGTAAACACAATAGGAGGTACAGAAGGCATAGTATGCATGCATTCCAAAAAGGAATTAATATTCTCTTGGTTAGGAGGTGAAGCCTTTTTCAATGTCTCATGATATATCAGATAAGTTTGAAGCAATTCCCATAAAGATATCTTAGCTGGAGTAGCACATAATTGTTCAACTAAGTCATACTCCTTAAAAGAAGATGGCAACCTGGCTACTTGAGGAAGCATAGGTTGAGAAGGAGGTAAAGAAACCAGAATAGTAGGCTGAGGGTTATTCCGTGTGCGATAAGCATGTGAAATGAAATCCGTGTCAACAAAGAAATCCAAAGGATCTCTAGGTTTACTCTTAATTTTTATTTGAGGACATCCTTTTACCATTAACAAAGGTTTAGGATATAACATTCTAGGTGCATCAATGTTGCAAATAGTGGAAAATGAAGGTAACCATGCACACACCCTATGGTAAAGGTCAATTGAAGAGGTTGTAGATGAGGATGAAATAGGAATAGGATCAAGGGAGATCGTATTAAAAAAAAATTCATCCTCACTTCCATGTACCTCATTAGGGGATCCATCCTCGTTTGCAATAAAAGCCTCATAAAAGTATTCAAAACAAAAATCATACATGTTGAACACAAAGTAACACTACAAGCATGAAAAATGTAAATGTTTTTGTAGTTTTAAAGAAATTTTGTGATTTTTTTTTTGTATTTTAAAATGTAAGAGTATAAAAGAAAACTAATCTAATATGTGTGCAACATATAGTCTTAAGGTAGAGAGGCAAAGCATCTAACACCAAAAAGAAAGAGTTGTGTATCACGGGTTCACCAAAATGTAGTGTGGGAAATTTGAGATCTTTAGATAGGGTTTTGAACAATGGAGATTTGCACATAAAACATACCCTATGTCTCTATTAGCCACTTACATTTAATTATAATAATAAGGAATGTAAATCTGGAAATGTTTGCAAAGAATAATGAAATAACATACAAACCTCATAACATAGCAGATCTGGAAATACCTATTTTTTGATGTCTGTGTTGGGTTTCTGGAACTTCTAAAACCGTATCTGGACTAGAAACACAGAGACAGATAAAACCCAGAAATATATTTTTTTATAAGAAAGGTCGACCTTGACCCAAATATGGGGGTGCAATTGCACCCCATTATGTCGACCTTGACTTGCACTACTCTGACAAAAATTCTGTTCGCGGATCCCAAAAGTTGGGCGAAAAAGGTATCTGAATCTGCTTTGTGATTTGTTGTCCCATACTTGTACCTACAATAAAAATGGTTTTTTTTGTTGGGGGGAGGAGTTTTCCTTGGTCAAACCCCATTTTTGGAATTAACCTTATAATAGAATTGAAATTGCAGAGATAAACAAAGTAAATAAAAAAATTCACCTTGCCTGTATAGAAACCCTTGTGGAGGATTCAAATCCTTAGATCCAAAAGTATGAATGTGTCAAATGGATGCAGAAGATAGAATGTAGAATGTAGGATGTCTCAAATCAATTGTCTTTAGATCTTCAACATCAATCTTTGATGGTTCTTGGAATAGGAAGAAGTTTGCATGGATATGGATGGAGAAATCTTCAACAAGAGGGCTCCATAGAGCTTGAATCCTTCAATGACTACCAATGGATCTCCTTGATGGATTTAATTCTTGAATGCTTGAATGCTTTAAAGTGGATGATATTTCTTCTTATTCTTAGGTGCTTCAAGTCTTTCTTCTTAGCTTTTGTCTTAGAGAAAATGAGAGGAGAAAGGCTTCCTTATATACAAGTCTAGGGCACAAACTTATAGAGAGGCCAACATAGGAGAATTAAATTTCAATTAGGCCTATACCCCTAAAATTAGACCTATATTAAATATAATTTTAATATTCGTTACCTCAAAAACTGAAACAACCGACCCAGGAGTGGGAATTAAATCTTTCCAAACCCCGACATCTGAAAACTTTGGAAACTTGAAATTTGGACCCCAAGTCAGGATTCAGGATGACCCTGTCCTAGGTCAAGGTTGAGGTTGAACTTTACCCAAAAGCTCAACCTTTACCTTAAGGTCAAGAACCTCAAATTTACAGAGAAGGATACCGGAAATAGGCTGAAGAGAAGTGGAAAATAGGGCAGAACAAGGGAAAATTCATATCCAAGTCAAAGACCCATTCAAGGAATTTGACATGACCCCAAACCACTTAATCAGAGGGATAAACCATTCCTAAATGGAAGTGCTTCCATTTTCTGATGATACAACTACAAATGTAACAATCTAGGTCATATAGAAAAGTTTTGCAGGTATGATGGAGTAAATAACATAAGAGTACCACCTCCTATGAATATAAAGAAGAATGACCGTGACACTAGTAAGAGCCTTGTAGAATACAAGAGTTATTTTGACAATTGTTTCAAGAAATTAGAAAATAACAACAGTGGTAAGGTATGAAGAGTTAAAGAGTAATGATGTATTCGTTCAGGGAGAAACCGTAGATGCTACTAGATCTTTGCCTAATGCTAACAAAGTAGAATCAACCTAAATGGCTGAGCATGGCCTTAGGGGGAGCATTGGATGAAAATATCAGAATATATTGAGCCCCTGATTCTGAGGAGTAAGCTCCACCAAGATTAGTTGTGATATGTAAATACATCATAAAACTTATATCTAAGAGCGCAATATCGGAAGATGTATATTCTGTGATTGCGGGATTTGTAATTGACTAGATAATGTATGATATTAAGTGTATTGGGTAATGAGAATTTGACACTCAATGATGAATAAAGGACATCTGAGATACTTATTTCTTCACTATTTGAAGAGAAGCGACCTAAGGAGAACATAGATCAAAGAGAATCAAACTATCTAAGAACTATATTGTGTGATTGATCGAAGCGGGAATTCAAAATTCAATGTGGTTAAGGTATTTACATCATCTACTCATACAAAATCTATGGATGCACCTTTGATTTATGATGTGGTAGATCGACCTAGATACAAATTCAAGAAACATCCATTTAAGTCTTGTGAAGACGACCCTAAAGGAGCATTTTTTGAGACACCATACAACATCTTGCATGTAGAGGATATTAGGGCTTACATTCATTACAAGTATGATATATTGGGTATTGATGAGATTTCTACTGAGATGGAATACATGACTGATAATGGAAAAATGAGGGATGAATTCAAACACATAGACAACCTGAGCATTATGAAAATACTAGATCTATATGAGCTCAACGAAGATGAATGGTTCAAAATCTTACTTAGCAGAGTTCATGATCAATTCATTTGGATAGGAGAACAACTTGTTAAGATCTACAGTCAATTGATTCATGATATAACTGGGTTAGACAACACTGGAATTATCCCTGTGGCTGAGAAGAACATAAAGAAACAAGTCAAAACCCTAACACATTCTAAATGGGACAAGTGAGCTATGACAGTGAATGATATTTTTCTACAGGATGTCAGACTGATTGTGATGATACTTGGATACAAATTTTACTACAACAGTAGACATAATTCAGTTTTTGCAGGATTCATTATGATGGCTTACAAGATGGTAAAAGATAACACTAAATATAACCTAAGCAAGGTTTTGGCACAATGATTTTTGGAAAATGTAAAGCTAATTGAGAAGGATAAATCTAGGACTTTTAGATTTGGCTCACTCCTAATTCATATGTATATCCACATTGAGCATAAATTTCTAGTCATGCACCCTAGAGAATGGAGAGAAGCGATACCCACTGGTATTCAGACATCTTAGAGCTACAGAAGGCAAAACAACACATGGGTCAATGGTGAACTATTTGGCATGATCAAGATTCTTCAAAGGCAATTGAAAGAAAGATTCAAAATTCCTAAAGAGTTAGTTGAGAAGTACAGGGATACAATTTGTTTCATGGTTGAAATTGATTGTGTAGGTTTTGAGGTAGTTGTACCTACAAATAAATGGTTTTACCCTATGGGTTATGAAGTCAGTTCAGAAGTTTTAACTATGCACATTGAACATGATCTGGCATCTGAAGTTGATACATCTAAGGAGAGATGGGGCACATATGAATAAAAATTAGCTAAAGTCAGAGAAGAGCATACTAGAGGTATGAGGAAAAGAAAATTAGAAAACATTATTGATTACTGTGGAGCTGAGGCATGCTTAACCAAAGAAGAGATGAGAGAAGTAAGGAAGAAGATAGAAGAGAGATATTTTGGGTTGGAAAGCACTGCTACTGCAACCCTTCCACCTCCAGAAGTTGTGTAGGTAGCTGGTCCACCTTCTACAATAATTCTTGTAAACACCCCTTCACCACCACAAAAGACATCATAGGAAGAGACAATAAAGCTTGTACCTTGGAGAAACACAAGATCCACTCAACCAAATTCACCTCCTAAGGAATAGAGGACTGAAGGAGAAGAGAAGAAAGCTGAAAAATAGACCACAAGTGACAGACAAGTATGGAAGCCTGATTTGAAGATGTTGGAGAAGAGAGCTATTGAGAAAGGAAATCTTGTTTCAGTGAACAAGTACTATGACATGTATGAGGAATATGACAAACTAAAGATTGAAGACATAATAGTCAATCATTTGCTTGTTTTCAAGAAGAATATACTAGAGATAAAGGGAAGTATACCTAAGGAGCTATATGGTAAATTGGAGTTAAGAAAATAGCTAGCACTTATTAAAGATGAGGCTATTAGGAATCAAGCTATTGAGAATATGTTATCAGTAGTTTTAGTGCAAGAGAGAGAAAGAATATTTAGTGAACTCAAACCCTTGTTGAGAACTAATGCAAGATTAGTGAAAATTATGGGAAGAAAGTATGAGAAATTCTTAGAGGATACTCAAAAGGCATTAGATTAGATACTTATGGGAAACATTCCTCAGAATACTCCACCTCCTAAAACTACTATGCCTACACCTATAGGAATTGGAGAGTGCTCTAAGGCAGCTGAGGTAAGTGTTGAGAAGAGTGAAGAAATCATGCAACCAGATTTCTATGTTTTTGGTGTGCATGTGACCCTTGACACTTCACTTGATGAGAAGGACCCATTTGCAGGAAATATTGACAACACAGTGGTAGATGAAGAAGAAAAATAGAAAGAGGTAGAAAAGAAAGAGGAAGAGAAGAAAGTTGAATATGAACAGAGAAATGAGACAGATGCAACAAAAGATAAAGAGGAAAGAGTTGAGGTAAAACATGAACCTAACACATCTACTACTCTATTTTTGGCAAGTAAGGATAAAACTTTAAGTACTGACATTGACAGTGTGGATGAGGATGAATTGATGAGACTATCTTTCATCGCATTCACAAAAGAAAAAGAAAGATCTGAGCAGAAAGGAGATACAAAGACTAAGGAAATTACTAGAGCAGTTAATACTCTGAAGAAAATATTGGAGATTTACTTCTGGCAGCTAGTTGATTATATGTTTGTCATTGATGACAACATAGAATATACAAAAATGTTCTGTATGTACTTATCAAAATGATGGTATCAAGCCTTGTGTGGTTATGTTCATGTTTTAGACATGTTTATTATGTTTTGATCATACATGCAGAATCAAATATGAAGTTTCAGTTGTGTTGTGTAATTTTGTTATGTGGTAGTTACAATTTTTGGAGTTTGTTTATACAGAGCCGACGTATTGCATTGGTTCTTGAGTTGCACCTATCTTTGGGATATGCGTGTGTATATTCATGATTAGTTATGAGTTGATGATAGTTATCTAAAGGTGCCAAATGTGTTTCAAGAAGATTTCTTAGTTAGAGTTAATTTGGTGAGGCCGACTTAGTGAAGCGTCGCGTCTATTCAGTTTATATTTGCGCGGTTGTAATTATGCTTGCATGATTAGTAAAGCTAACAAGGATGTTATGAAGATTTGTCTTACAGGTCCCATGATCTCATACTTTGAGGAAGATAATTATAGCAATTCATTTGTGATACGCTAAGTGTGAATGGTATGAAAAGAGACAGAAAGTGTACAGAGAAGAATATCAGTTGTGGTTCATTCATCAAGGGTCTATGTGAAGAAGTAGTAGAAGATTACAATATATTGGAACTAATCAAGACATCAGGTCTACTCTATAGTTCATCATCAGATATAGTGCATATCTATTCTACAGAAGGTTGTAGCCTTCACCATTGAAGCAGTGAGCTTTTTGGATAGTGAGTCCACAACCCCTAATAGGGTTATTTGTAAAAGACTCCTAACAGGGTCTGACCCTTAACCAGGTCACTATACTTATTGCATTGTAACGTATAACTCCTAACAGGGTTGAAATATCTTCTAACAGGGATTACTATAAACAAGTATAGTTCATTGTGGGTACTAATTCCCACCAAGGTTTTTACCATTTGGTTTCCCCGTAACCAAATTATGGTGTTGTCTATTTGTTTTATCTAAATGTACATTTGCTTTATTATATTTTGGAATTAATAAGGTTAAAGAATTAAATAAGCTAATAACTAATTCACTCCCCCCTCTCAGTTATCCTTTGGGACTATTCTAACAATTGGTATCAGAGACAAGTGCCTTGGAGAAGAAGCCTAACAACTTAAGGTAGATTAGATGTCTTACTTCAGAAAAGAGAGCCCTACGTTTGATGGAGAAAATTATTTGGATTGGAAAAACAAAATGATAACACATCTACAGTGTGTTGGTTTTGATATCTTTGAGTTAGCCACACAAGAAGTTGTTATTCCCTCTTTAAAATATCTATCAAGAGATGATGCTACTAGTAAATAGAAGGATACATTCACAGCTAATGTAGTTGCCAAAGAAGCCCTTATAAGTGCATTATCTGACAGTGAATTTTCTAAGATCAAGAAATTAGAGAAGGCATACACAATATGGAATTATTTAGAAGACATGTTTGAAGGAGACTTTCAAGAAAAGAATGCATGTAGGAAGACATGGAAAAAGAAATACAACAGTCTTGAGATGTTACCTGAAGAGAAAATTAGAGCCTACAATCAAAGGATAAATGAAGCAGTCTCTGGAATCAGAAACAACGACGGAGAAACATCAGAAGAAGATATAATGGACAAGATGTTGACTACTTTAACATCAGACTATGAAAACAAGATAAGTATTCTAGAGGAAACCATGCAATTTTCACAAGACTTCAAGAGAGAGACTTTGATCAGTAAAATCTCTGCATTTGACATATCAAGATTGAAGACTGAACCAAAAGGTGAAACAACCTTCAAAGCCTTAGTTCATGGTAAGAAATCTCATATCTCTAGAAACAATGAGAAAGAAGAAGTTGATGAAGAACTAGAAGAAATCATTGCCATGATTTCTAGAAGAGAAAAGAAAGGAAAAGGGAAATATGAAGGACAACTTCCATTCAAATTTTTTTCATACAACAAGATCAGTCACTTTGCATCCAAGTGTCCTACATGAGTAAAGAAATTCAGATCTGACTATAAACCCAAATAAAGGAAGGAGTGATATCATGCTGAAGAAGGTGTAACTGATGAATATTTAGGAGAAGATGAAATTGGATTCATTGCCCTTAAAGACATGGAAAAAGTGATTGAGCATATGGACATTGAAGATATAAAGGAAACATAGGAGTTAGCCCTAATTTCCAAAGCAGACATCAGAATTGATTGGATCATTGACAGCGGATGCTCTCATCTAATGATAGGTGATAAAGATAGATTTTTTCATCTAGACAAGTACAAAGGTGGTATGGTTAGATTTGGAGATAACACTCCTAAACCTATCATAGGCAGAGGATCCATCACCCTAGATGGAAAGAACAAGATAGATGATGTTATGTATGTTGATGGTGTTGGTGCTCAAATCAACAGATTGGATTTCCTATGGACTTGTCAATCCAATGTTGGGAAACCCAAGTGATTTGGCCAACTAACAAGTCACAACCAAGGCAAGGTTGGAACTTCTGCAATTTTGGCT
>MU223732.1:1500893-1529234 GCA_018584345.1 Thuja plicata | reverse complement strand
TTACAAGGCTTTGTATAGCAGATAAGAAACACTTCAACCTTCTCTCTCAAGTATGGCAAGGAACTTGAAAGAAATCTAACTGAAAACAATATATCATAAATTATAAACTGAAATACTTTGAGTAATTGAAAGAATGTTTTGTAAATATGTATGTAAATTGAAATGAATAGACAGATAAGATATCACAAAACTATAAAAATGAACTAAATAACTATAATCCAAATAATAATTAGACTAATGCCTTATTCTATCATGGGCAATAGAGTCGAGATCATTCCAATCTTATGTTCAACCTCAGAGATAGTTTTACAAGAAAACTTATCACTTCAAAGGTGTTATGGAATGTACATGCAACCTAAAACAAATTCAAAGATATTTCAAAAGGGTAATACTTCTCAGATGATAGACCAATTGACTAAGGCCTCAATCAACATAATTTAACCATGCAAATGAGAAAACCAATTGAAAATATAGACTATGAATCAAATCAGGAAGCATGCACATCAAACTATCACTTTGAAGAAGTTCTATTGGTTTATCGAGGGACTAATTGTAAAATGATAATGAAACCATTACACATCTGAAAGAAAAAGGACTTATCTTTATTGATTTTGTAAAAATAGTACATCCAGGTCCATGTTATACTTGTTGATTAGAAACTATCCAAATATGTGAAATTGTATTATATTGTCTTTTCTCTCTTTACATTTTACATTATATATATGTGTGTGTGTGTGTGTGTGTGTGTGTGTGTGAGTGGCTTTCACACCTTTTTAGGGTGAAAATACACAACTCTTATTGCAAATTATTTTGAAAAAACAATTAACTAACTAAAAAATAACTACCTAACTTTCAGATTTGGCTTTGGTCAAAATTTCAAAACACCTCATAAAAAGAATATTTTTGTTGGAGATAGGAAATTTGATTTCCTGAATTGGGTCATTTTTAGATTTTTAAAATTTGACCATCTTTATCCTCTGTCAAAATCATCTTTGTAGCAGGTCTAAACTCCACCATTTTCTGAAGGCTTTGATTAGTTAGTTCTATTTATTTGTGTCATAAAGCTTCCTTCCTTTGATATTTTTTTACGGAGAAACATTCTTCTTGATAATGGATTGGGACTTCTAAATTATCAAAATTTAGGGTACCACTAGATGGATTACATCACAATTTACTAAGTGTTGGACAACTACTTGACAAAGGTTATCATTTGGAATTCAAAGACAACAAATGCATTATTAGCAACAAAGAAGGAGGCATGATTGCATCAAGCTCCAAAACAAAAGGTAATGTTTTCCAACTCAATTTTGATGTAATTTTTTTTGTTGCAAAAGTGTATGACAGTTGGTTATGGCACAAGAGACTCTGTCATATGAATTTTTATAATATAGTAAAGATAAGCAATGTCAAGGTAGTTAGAGATCTTCCATGCATTACAAGACCAACTGACAAAATATGCAGGGAATGTGTTATGGGAAAGCATGTAAGGAGTTCTTTCAGAAGCAAGCAGAACTCAGCTGAAAACAAGTTAGACCTAGTGCACATAGATCTATGTGGTCCTACTCAAACTAGGTCATATTATGGAGAAAGGTATTTAATTTTGTTTTTTGATGATTTTTCAAGAGTGATGTGGGTTGCGTTCTTAAAGGAGAAGTTGGAAGCCTTTGAGAAGTTCAAAATATTCAAAGCCAAAGTGGAGAATAAATCTAGATTAAAACTAAAGTGTTTGAGATCAGATAGAGGAGGAGAATTCACCTCTAACCAGTTTTATGACTATTGTGAAGAACATGGAATTAAAAGATAGTTGAGTGCACCCAGAACCCCATAGCAGAATGAGATAGCAGAAAGAAGGAAAAGGATCATACTTGATACAAAATGCACTATGATGATTGAAGGAAAAGTTGTGCACACCTATTGGAGAGATGCAGTTAATATAGCAGTCTACACTATCAATAGAACTCAACTAAGGCTAGGCGTGGATAAGACACCTTATGAACTTTGGTTTGGTAATCTACCTATAGTAAAATACTTTAGAATATTTGGCAGCAAGTGCTACATCAAGAGAGATGATGGTCTTGGTAAGTTTGATGCTAGAAGTGATGAAGGTATTTTCCTTGGTTACTCTACTAAAAGAAAAGTATACAGATGTTTTAATTTGAGATTAAAGAAGATAATTGAAATTAATCATGTAAAGATTGATGAGAAGTTCATGGTTCAAGAAAGGTACTATGAATATGCACCTATGATTGAGGATGAACCCAGGTTGAGTAGTAAAGACACTGTTATTGAAGAAATGTTTGATTGCATTGATGTTTCATGTAATGAACCTAAATCAAGCAAAGAAGTATCACAGATTACAGATGAGAATGATACACCAAAATTTTCAAAGTTCACATCTAGGTATCATTCAAAGGATGATATCATTGGAGATCAAAGCAATAGTATTATGACTAGATCAAAAGCAAAAAGGTTAAGAGAGGATGAAGAGGTATGTTTACTTTCACAGATTGAACCTTTAAATGTTGAAGATGCTTGCAAGGATTTTGATTGGCAGAAAGAAATGGAAGAAGAATTAGATCAAATAATAAAAACTGATACATGGGAATTGGTCCCTAGACCCAGTGAAAAAAATTTGATTGGAACAAAGTGGGTATTTAGAAACAAGATGAATGAATATGGTACAATGGTCAGAAACAAAGCAAGACTAGTGTGTAAAGGATATGCGTAGAGGGAAGGGATAGATTATGCTGATACATTTTCCCTTGTGAGTAGACTGGAAGCCATAAATTTATTCTTGGCTTATACAACATTCAAGGATTTTAAATTATATCAAATGGATGTTAAATCAGCTTTTTTGAATGGCGACTTGAAGGAAGAAGTTTACATGGAACAGCCTGAAGGATTCAATCTATCAGATAAGCTAGATATGGTATGAAGATTAAAGAAAGCACTCTATGGACTTAAACAGGACCCAAAAGCTTGGTATGAGAGACTAGATGGTTATCTTACTAGGATTGGATTTAAGAAAGGAGCAGCAAATTGTAACCTATTCATAAGAGAGACATCTGATGGATTACTACTTGTTGCCATATTTGTTGATGACATTATCTTTGGAGGTAATGACAAGCTTAGTTTAGAATTTTCAAAAGAAATGCAAAATGAATTTGAAATGAGCATGATTGGTCCTATAAAATATTTTTTGGGATTAAATGTAAACCAGACAGATAAATGAATATTCATAAATCAGTCCAAATATGTGAGGGAAATATTGAAGACCTTCAAGATGGAAGACTGTAAGCCAGTATGCACTCCTATAATAACTGGAAGCAAGCTTTCTAAAGAAGATGATTCCGTAGTAGTTGACAAGACATTATATAAGTCTATGATTGGAAAAATTATATATCTTACTCAATCTAGACCAGACATATCTAATGTAGTTGGCATTGTTGGAATATTTGCAGCTGAACCAAAACATAATCACCTAATGGAAATAAAGAGGATATTCAGATATCTAAAAGGAATTATAGACTACGGTTTATGGTATCCTAAATCAAAGAATGTACAAATTCATGTGTATACAGATGCAGATTGGGCAGGTTGTCTTGATGATAGGACGAGTACTTCTGGAGGAGTAGTATTTCTTGGAGATAGGTTGGTTTCTTGGGTAAGCAAGAAGCAAAATTGTATCTCTCAGTCGACAGCAGAAGTTGAATATGTTGTAGTAGCATTGAATTGTTCAACAATGGTTTGGATCAAATAGATGGTTAAAGATTTTGGTATATAGGTTGATTATCCTATTGTTATTCCCTGTGATAACACCAGTACTATCAACATGTCCAAGAACCCTATGATGCATGCAAAGACAAAGCACATTGAGATTAAATACCATTTTCTTAGAGAAAAAAGTTACAGGTAATGAAGTAAAATTGGACTATGTGAGTACCAAAGAACAGTTAGCCGATATTTTCACAAAGCCTTTATCAAAAGATACTTTTAAGTATCTCAGGGAGAAGTTGGGAGTAATTCCCTCTCCTAAATCTGATTAGAAAAAGTAGCAAGTACATCAGTCATTAAGTGACTGATGAATGGTTGACTACTCTACATCTGGAGTAGTACCTGTGCTTAAATTGTTTATGGCACCCTTTGCCATTGATGTCAAAGGGGGAGTATATAGTAAGGGGGAGCATATACTTTGGGGGAGTATAAACATAGACAAAGCAGCTACAATAGTGTAGAGAAATCCTTGATGAGGATATTGAGAAGATTGTAAAAAGAAAGAAGACACCAGGTGCTGAAGATGTTTTTAATATCATATGTTTCCATCAATATCAAAGGGGGAGATTGTTGGAGATTTACTTCTGGCAGCTAGTTGATTGTATGTTTGTCATTGATGAAAACATATAATATACAATAGTGTTATGTATGTACTTATAAAAATGATGGTATCAAGCCTTGCGCAGTTATGTTCATGTTGTAGACATGTTTATTATGTTGTGATCATACATGCAGACTCAGATATGAAGTTTTAGTTGTGTTGTGTAATTCTGTTATGTGGCAGTTACAGTTTCTGGAGTTTGTCTATACAGAGCCGACATATTGCATTGGTTCTTGAGTTGCGCCTATCTTTGGGATATGCGTGTGTATATTCATGATTAGTTATGAGTTGATGATAGTTATCTAAAGGTGCCAAATGTGTTTCAAGAAGATTGCTTAGTTAGAGTTAATTTGGTGAGGCTGACTTAGTGAAGCGTTGTGTCTATTCAGTTTATATTTGCACGGTTGTAATTATGCTTGCGTGATTAGTAAAGCTGACAAGCATGTTATGAAGATTTTTCTTATAGGTCCCATGATCTCATACTTTGAGGAAGATACTTATAGCAAGTCATTTGTGATATGCTAAGTGTGAATGATATGAAAAGAGACAGAAAATGTGCAGAGAAGAATATTAGTTGTGGTTCATTCATCAAGGGTCAATGTGAAGAAGCAGTAGAAGATTACAATGCATTGGAAGTGATCAAGACAGCAGGTCTACTCTATAGTTCATCATCAAATATAGTGCATATCTATTCTATAGAAGGTTGTAGCCTTCACCATTGAAGCAGTGAGCTTTTTGGACAGTGAGTCCACAACCCCTAATAGGGTTATTTGTAAAAGAATCCTAACACGGTCCAACCCTTAACCAGGTCACTATACTTATTGCATTGTAAAGTACAACTCCTAATAGGGTTGAAATATCTTCTAACAGGGATTACTATAAACAAGTATAGTTCATTGTGGGTACTAATTCCCACTGAGGTTTTTACCATTTGGTTTCCCCATAACCAAATTATGGTGTTGTCTATTTGTGTTATCTAAATGTACATTTTCTTTATTATATTCTGGAGTTAATAATGTTAAAGAATTAAATAAGCTGATAATTGATTCACCCCCCCCCCCCTTTTAGTTATCCTTTGGGACTATTCTAACACAAACTACTCCCNGATTCCCCCCCCCCCCCCTTTTAGTTATCCTTTGGGACTATTCTAACACAAACTACTCCCAGTACCTAAATTATTTTTCAAGGAAAGGATGAATCAGAGAATTCAAGTTTGGCACTAGATGATTTTGATAGTCACTATGAGTCTTTAGTGAAGATTGTTGGAGAAAAGGAAGAGAAGAGTTATCAAGAAAATAAGTTGAAGAAAGTTTTCCAGTCTATTTCATGGGACTTGGGCATTCTGAGATCAACTACATCAAAGGCCTGAAGTTGTGTCACACATGGAAGGATGCTATATAGCTATTGTATAAATCCGATCAGACATATTCAGAATATCAAAGATATTATAGAAAAGGAAAGGGCTACACTGAATAGTATGATGGACAGTTGTGAGAACTCCTCACAATCTATATTAGAGATGGATAGAGAAATAAAAAAATATCTATGACAAGATGAATGTCTTGGATATTGAGAAAGGGAGAGTAATATCAAGATTTAGTTTGCTGAAGAGCCTAATCACTCCTAAGCTATCAATTATTGAAGTTCATTTAGTTGATATGGAGAAGACTACAGAGTCATTAACACATTCTATGCCCACATAGCTAAAGGTAGTAGAGACATCATCCTATGCACTGAATGGACTAATTCATGTTAGTTAGTTGTTGATTGAGTCATGGAATAAAGAAGTGAAGATCATGGAAGATACCTTCCAAGATGAACTTAAACTAGTGAGAAAGCACTAAAACTCTACACTTTTATAAATTTTGGATACACCTTTGTCATTTTTGTCAAAGGGGGAGAAGAGAAGAAAAATGAATTAATGATAAAAGAAAAAAAATCATATATTTAAAGAGAAAAAGAAGAAACAGTAAGTTGGGACACTTAGTCAATTTTCACTAAGTGTTGCCATCTATGCCAAAGGGAGAGATTGTTGGCAAGTGACATTTTTTGGTATGGTGTGTGATACTTATGGGTTGAAATTTATGGAAACACATATGATATATTAATCGATTGGAATGAATTTCAGTTTTGGAGATACAGTCTTCAAAATGACTAAGTATCGAAGCTGAAATACAGAGTATAAAAATATTGTTTTGGATATAGAAGATTGAGTACGATGTTTTATGGCTAGCGATATTAGAGGAAGATACTATGGGGTATGTATAAAATCAACCTAATATTGATTGGGGTTTGGTGATGATTACAGAGAGTTAGAGTGATTTGAAGACATGCGTAGACATCAAAATAACCTAACAGAGCAGTTGAACAAGTAGCAATGATTTAAGGAGGATGTCACGGAATCCTGGCAAGATAAGTTGGATTATGAGTTTGGATAACCTACATTTTGGTTATGTAAGATTGTCAAATTTGTATTTTCTCTTTAAATTATACTTCTATTTTGTATTGAGAGCTGACTATGTGATAATAATTAAGAGAGCTGACTTGATGATGAATATATATTCACTGTAAAAAGAAGACATGAGATGATAAAAATGAAGGATATGTATGTATGCAAACAGGAGATGCAAGAGAAGATGTTGACAGAGATCATTGAAGAGCTATGACTAGAACTATCTAAGCATGGAAGATGTTTGTTTTGTTCATTACTAAGAACACTTTGTAACAAAAAATTTTGTTGTAAGAGTTGTAAGCTTAGTTGGCCCCTAACAGGGTGTTGTATACCTTTAATAGGGTTGTTACTCCTTTAACAAGGAAATGTACTATGTATTATTCAACTCCTAATAGGACTAGGTCTCCTAACAGGGATATTATAATTTAGTGCATGCTTGTGGGTACCATCCCCATTGGGGTTTTCTCTTGGCTAGGGTTTCCTCAACAAAAAATAATAGTGTTATAAGTTTTGTGTTAATTTCTTATGTTATTTTCATTTCAGTAAGCTTATGGTTTATTTGGAACTGGTTTAAGTTTAATTTAAAGTGTTGTAATACTAATTCACCCCCTCTTAGTATTGTTTAATCCTAACACTAAGATGTACTCTTAGGCTTCCTAATGGGTTGTAAGGGGTCATAAGGGGTTGTAGAACGCATTCATGGGTCCTAGGACATCGTAAGATACCTTAGTACCCATAAGGACACCTAAGAATATATATTATGGGTTTGATAAACATATTAAGGGGTTTTAAGGGGTCATAAGACACATTACTATGTCTTAGAACCTCTTAAGACTCCTTACGACCCTTAAGATGCACTCTAAGGCTTTCTAAGGGGTTGTAAGCTGTCATAAGCAGTCGTAAGACATATTAATGGGTCCTAGGACCCCTTAAGACACCTTATTACCTATTAGGATAAGACACCTTATTACCTATTAGAACCCCTAAGAATATGTATTATGGTTCCTAGTACACATTAATGGGTCTTAAGGGGTCATAGGACACATTACTGTGTCTTAGGACAACATAAGACCCCTTATGACCCCTAAGATGTACTCTTAGGGTTCCTTATGGGTTATAAGGGGTCATAGGGATCGTAGGATGCATTAATATGTTCTAGGACCCCTTAAGACACCTTAGTACCCATAAGGACCCCTAAGAATACATATTAGGGGTTTGATTACATATTAAGGGGGTTTAAGGGGTCATAATACACATTACTATGTCTTAAGACGCCTTAAGAACACTTACAACCTTTAAAATGTACTCTAAGGCTTACTAAGGGGTTGTAAGCTGTCATAAGTAGTCATAGGATGCATTAATGCATCCTAGGACCCCTTTAGAGACCTTAGTACCCCGTAGGACCCCTAAGAATACATAATAGGGTCCCTAGCATACATTAAGAGGTCTTAAGGGGTCATATGACATATTGTTGTGTCATAGGACACCATAAGACACCTTACGACCCCTAAGATGTACTCTCAGGGCTCCTAATGAGTCGTAAGGGGTCATAAGGGGTGGTAGGATGCATTAATGGGTCCTATGACCCCGTAAAACACCTTAGTACCCATAAGGACCCCTAATAATATACATTAGGGGTTCGATTACACATGAAGGGGTTTCAAGGGGTCATAAGACACATTACCATGTCTTAGAATCCTTTATGACCCTTAAGCTGTACTCTAAGGCTTCCTAAGGGGTCACGAGGTGTCATAAATGGTCGTAAGACATTTTAATGGGTCCTAGGAACTGTTAAGAGACCTTAATATCCATTAGGACCCCTAATAATACATATTATCATTTCTAGTACACATTAACGGGTCTTAAGGGGTCATATGACACATTATTGTGTCTTAGGACACCATAAAACCCCTTACTACCCCTATGACATTCTCTTAGGGTTGCTAATGGATCATAAGGGGTCGTAGGATGCATTAATGGGTTCTAGGACCCCTTAAGACACCTTAGTACCCATAAGGACTCCTAAGAATACGTAGTAGGGGTTCGATTACACATTAAGGGGTTTAAAGGGGTCATAAGACATATTACTATGCCTTAAGACTCCTTACGACCTTAACATGTAGTCTAAGGCTTCCTAAGGCATTTTAAGGTGTCATAAGCAGTCATAGGATGCATTAATGGGTCCTAAGACCCCTTAAGACACCTGAGTATGCCTTAGGACCCCTAAGACTATATATTAGGGTTCCTAGTACACATTAACAGGTCTTAAGGGGTCATAGGACACATTATTGTGTCTTAGGACACCATAAGACTCCTTACAACCCCTGAGATGTACTCTTAGGGTTCCTAATGGGTTGTAAGGGGTCACAAGGGATTGTAGGATGCATTAATGGGTCGTAAGACCCCATAATACACCTTAGTACCCATAAGGACCCCTAAGAATATATATTAGGTGTTTGATTACACATTAAGGGTTTTTAAGGGGTCATAAGACACATTACTATGTCTCAGAACCCCTTAAGACCCCTTATGACCCTTAAGATGTAGTCTAAGGCTTCCTAAGGGGTCCTAAGGTGTCATAAGTGGTCGTAGGACATATTAATGGGTCCTAGGCTCCTTAAGACACCCTATTACCCATTAGGACCCCTAAGAATACATATTATGGTTCATTGTACACATTAGCAAGTCTTAATGGGGTAAAAAACATATTACTATATCTTAGAACACCATAAGGCCCCTAAGATGTACTCTTAGGGTTCCTAATGGGTTGTAAGGGGTTGTAGGAAGTATTAATAGGTCCTAGGACCTTGTAAGACACCTTAGTACCCATAAGGACCTCTAAAAATTTATATTAGGGGTTCAATTATAGATTAAGGGATTTTAAGGGGTCATAAGAGACATTACTATGTCTTAGAACCCCTTAAGATGCCTTATGACCCTTAAGATGTACTCTAAGGCTTCCTAAGGGGTCGTAAGGTGTCATAAGCAGTTGTAGGACATATTAATGGGTCCTAGGACCCCTTAGGACACCTTAGTACCAATTAGGACCCCTAATAATATATATTATAGTTCCTATTACACATTCATGGGTCTTAGGGGGTCATATAACACATTATTGTGTCTTAGGACACCATAAGACCCCTTACAAACCCTAAGATGTACTCTTAGGGTTCCTAATAGGTTGAAAGGTGTCATAATGGGTTGTAGGATTTATTAATGGGTCCTATAACCCCTTAAGACACCTTATGACCTCTAAGATGTACTGTTATACTTCCTAAGGGGTTGTAAGGGGTCATAAGGAGTCGTAGGAGTTATTAATGGGTCGTAGGACCCCTTAAGACACCTTACGACCCCTTAGGAATTATAGGAATACAACTTAGGGGTCCTAGTATATATTAAGGTGTCTTAAGGGATCATATGACACATTAATGTGTCTTAAGACCCCATAATACCCTTTATGATGCCTAAGATGTAGGCTTCTTAAGGGGTCATAAGGGGTCTTATGACGCATTAATAGGTCTTAGTGTCCCTTAAGACACCTTACAACCTCTAATATGTGTTCATAGGCTTCTTAAAGGGTTGTAAGGGGTCATAAGGGGCAGTAGGATGCATTAATTGGTGTTATGAGCCCTTAAGACACCTTAGTACCCCTTAAAAACCCTAAGAATACATATTAGGGGTCCTAGCACACATTAAGAGGACTTAAGGATTCATATGACACATTAATGTGTCTTAGGACACCATAAGACCTCTTACGACCCCTAAGATGTACTCTTAGGCTTCCTAAGGGGTCATAAGGGGTCGTATGATGCATTAATGGGTCCTTGTACCCCTTTAGACATCTTACGACATCTAAGTTGTACTCTTAGGCTTCTTAAGGAGTAATAAGGGTCATAAGGGGTTGAAGGACACATTAATGGGTCCTAGGACCCCTTAAGACACCTTACGACCCTTAATATGTACTCTTAGGCTTCCTAAGGGGTCATAAGTGGTTGTAAGATGCATTAATGTGTCCTAGGACTTCTTAAGAAACCTTACGACCCCTTAATAACCCTAATAATACATCTTAAGGTTCCTAGTACACATTAACAAGTCTTAAGGGGTCATAGGACACATTACTATGTCTTAGGACACCATAAGACCCCTTACAACCCCTAAGGTGTACTCTTAGGCTTTGTAATCAGTTGTAAGGGGTCATAAGGGGTCTTATGACCCCTTAAGACACCTTACGACCCCTAAGATGCACTCTTAGGCTTCCTAAGGGGTCGTAGGAGTCATTCATGTATCATAGGACCCCATAAGAGACCTTACAACCCTTAGGAATCCCAAGCTTACATCTTAGGGGTCCTAGTAGACATTAAGGTGTCTTAAGGGGTCATAGGACACATAAATGTGTTTTATGACGCCATAAGACCCCTTACAGGCCCTAATATGTAGTCTTAGGATTCTTAAGGGGTCATAAGGGGTCATAAGATGAATTAATGGGTGTTAAGACCCTTTAAGACACCTTAGTACTCCTTAGGAACTGTAAGAGTAAATTTTAGGGGTTCTAGTACACATTAAGGGGTCTTAAGGGGTCATAGGACATATTACTATATTTTAGGACTCCTAAGATCTCTCTCTCTCTCTCTCTCTCTCTCTCTCCATTAAGCCTTTACTCACTATAAAAACTTATGGTTTACATAGCGCGTACGTGCTATGTAAACCATTAATTTGGATAGCGCATACACACTTTTAAATATATTGGAATTTACCAAACCTCAGGCTTGGATTTTCCATGGATATCCAACCCAAAGGGTTGGAGGTTTCAAATAGATCTGAGATGTGTTTTCCAGCAAACATACAAAAAATTCACATTTTTTCTTGTGTGCTCCCTATCATGTTTGCACGTAGTTCAATAAAAATAAAATTAGACGACTTGATATTATAGATCTCTCTGTTAGCTATCTAACCATATAATTTATTTTGAATTCTAATTATGTTAAGCTTTTCATCTCTAATTTCTTTTGTATATATGTCCAATTTTTTGTCAAAAACCAATGTGTATTATTTTGTGCTTAGATTTTGGCTCATTCATTGAATTTTGAAACAAGTTATATTTTCAGAAACTAGACTCCATTCTACACACTAAATTTTTTTTATTTTTATTTTTGATTAGTTTTCAAAGATTTATAGGGGAGCACATGAAAATTTCATGTTTTCAGGATGTGTCCACTTTGGAAATTTCCAAAAAATTCTAATTTCCTCAAAAAAATAGTAGAAAAATCTGGGATAAACTAGGTGGTGTTAGATAACTTCTCACAGAAGCGATTAATTTTTTTTTGAAAAAACGTTAACATTTTAGGGGGAGCACACCAGAGGCTATGTTATGTTTTTTCACAAAAAATAGGACAAGTTTTTGTGCTTCCCCTTTTTGAGTACCTTAATCTCCACCATTTCAAAAATAAATTAGTAGTTTAACAACTAGATTCAGAGTAGAACAAACTCTTTTTCTTGTCACATTTTGAAATTTTGAGTCTAACTATCCTCAATTTCTTGTTGAAGTTTAGATTTTGCTAATTTTAGAAAAAATTGGCATCTTATACCCCCTTTTTAGTCCCCCATCTTTGTGCACTTACCCAATTAGTTAAGGTAAGTTTTACAATCTTGTGTGACACTACCTTTATATGGTTTCCAATGTGTGCAGATGTGGATGTTGAAGGAATTGTTCCACCTCATTCACAAATGAGACCCAATTAAATCACTATTTCTCAAAGGAAATTAATGTCCACATTGTGATTGTTTATCCAAAGGGAATGACAATCATGCAACATGTTTCTTCTAAAATTCCTTGTTGTTCCACATTTTTGAGATTCCTAGAATTGTTTGTGTTCCTTTGGTTGCTCATTAAATACTCATTAATCACCCCCTCACTCAATACTCATTACTTCTCCACCCACTATGAAAAAACCTTGTATTTGGTTTCTCCCCTGAGAAAATGCAAGAAGTGATTAACATGAACCAGTTTAGCCGGGTTATGTCCATTTTCCCTTAAATAATGCAGATGTGGTACCTCAATATACCATTCATCAAAGATTTTTTTTCCCACCACCTTCGTCTGCATTCTCTACAAGCCTCTTTAGGTCTATCTTTTTATACTTTTACATGCTTCTATTATAAGGAGTTTGATTTGCAAGATTAGGCATTTCTTACTTTCTTTGTTTATCATATAATGAAATTACTCTTTCAGATTGGTTAACTGTTGTAGAGGAGTGATTTTTTAGGCTTTCACATTTGCATTATCCCAGGTTAATCAACTATCCTCATCCAACGTTTGTGCATCAAGAATCAAAGGTATGTAATGTTCTAACCTATAAATAGAATTTGTAAATACTATGAGTAGTAGATTCTGATAGCTACCAACGACAATGTAAATAGTCTTTCAAATATCAACATTGCAAACCTTTAATTCTCATAACAAGGAGAGAAAGTAAGAAAGACCCAAAAAGCTTAATCTACTAAAAAATACCCAAATTAAAATATATCCTAAAGTTTGATGTTACCCATAAAAAAATGTGGTGAAGTTTAACCCTCTTTTAAGGTAGATTTATAAAAGAGGCATAAACAAGATAAATTTATCAGTTGTTTTGTAAATTCTCTTATTAATTCTTTCTTTTTCTTCAATGCCAAACTTTATATCAATGAATTAAAATCATATTTTTTCTAAGGGAATTCAAGACCAAAAATCAAATAAATTTATGTACATATTTTTCAAGTTCTACCTTTCTCTCTCGCTTGGAGGATTCCCTAGAACTAGCAGTTTCCGTAGTAATTTCTTGTAATTCTCTTGTTTGCTTAACCTTTGTGAAAGAAGGCAAACAATTATTAGCTAACATAAATTGAAGAATTAGTTTTAAAATAGAAGTTGGATTCCCGTAGTAGTTTCTACTAATTTTGTGGCTTTTTAATTAATTTGGCCATCTCAAATAAATTTACCCTTCACTAACACATGGGTTAATGTGAAACCAAATAGATATGCACCACTTGATCATGGATTGAAGAGCCAATTCACTTTTCTCATGTATAAAGACAATTCATTTCATATCATATGGCATATATGATCATAATGCCACATAGACTATATCAATGAACTTTATAACTGATGACTAGACTGAAGAAAACTTTTAATATTCAACTATGTGAGCCGTATCTATGAATTTCACTAGATTATATCTCTATTTTTCCTACTTAAATGTACATATTTAGTAGAGAAAATTTATCTTGGAACCATCATTAATCTCATCTGACCATTATTCTTCTAAACTCTTTGATGTATTGCTCTTAATTTATTACCTAAAATTGGTTTAAAGAGTATGAAAAACAACCAACCAGCCGAAGAAATCATAAAGATTTCAACTGATGAGTCTGAAAAGCCACCCCACCACCTACTGCAATGTCAAAATTTATGAACTGGATGGGAAGTCAAATAATTGATACTATGACATTTTTAAATACCCTATACACAACATACACTAGCATTACTAGATGCATCATAGACACCAGTGAAAATACAACTGACATACAACACATAGAGATTACAACCATTCAAGAACCTTCATACAAATTTTACATCGTATGTGAACAATTGGACACACTGTGAAACCTTTTGCAAGAGCTTATATAGTGTATGACCAATACTACAACATGGGAAACATGAGAGAACTTAAAATTGTATTTCAAATGCTTTTCTGAGACCACCTACTTGTCCTTAGTAGCTAGCATATATGCACATGTTTGTACAAGGTTTCAATGTCCTTTGATAAGTGTGCACCTATAGTTTGGCCTCTATAGTGTGCAAATATAGTGTCAAAGGCTTCTTGATGCCATGTAATTCTCCATAGATGGTAACATATATACATGGCTATACATGATTTGCATGTCCTTAGAAAACTTTGCACCTATATTTTGGCTTGTTACAGGTTGCAAGGTCCCTTCAAAATTAAAAGCCATATATTCCGATCTAAAATCCAACAACTAATGAAAAGCCATTCAAGTGCAATCCATATACACCTTCGTGAACCTCTTTTAATGCATGGTCAGAATCTTCTTTTTCTAAACACCTAAGAAGTATACAATCAAGTCCTCATTTATATAAGTTAGTAGTGATGAGGACATAACGTGATGCTGTCCTAATTAAAGCTTGTTTTTCATTCCTTGATAGGTCATTGGGTATGGTTTGATCAGTAATATAAGCAATTATTTTGGCATATCGAGATTGGTCTTTGGAATTTAAAGCACAAATTACTTAGGATTCTGGTGTATCAAAGGCTGGAAAGGATACTTCTCCACTAAGAAGTCATAGTGGAATTGGTGTTCTTCCAGTTGTAACATAGATGCTAGAGTAGCGATAGCATCTGCAACTTTTTTTTTCCATTCTTGGTATTTGTTGGAATGTGATGAAGACAAAGTAATTTTTCAAATCTTCTACCAGCTATTTGTAAGGCATCAATTTCTCATCTTTTGTCTAATAATATCCATTTACTTGGTTGATAATGAGCTGTGAATCACTATACACATGTAACTCTAAAATTTTCCATTCCATAGAAAGTTTGAGTCCATTTACCAATGCTTCATATTTTGAGATGTTATTCATGCATGCAAACATCAGTTATATGCCTTGGGTATCTTGTAGCCTTGAGGAGTGATAAATAATACCCCTACTCTAGATCCTTGTTGTGTGAAAGAACCATCAAAATACATCTTCCATGGATATTCAGTTAATTGCATGATTGTTTCATCAAGTAATTCAATTATCAAACATGTATCATCTTGCAATGGTTAATCAGCTAGTTGAACATCTAGAACTTGTCCTTTGATAGCCCTTCTATCCACATACTTAATATAAAATTCACTTAGAATTAAGACCCATTTTTCTAGTCTTCCTGTTAATGTTTTTTTACTCAGGAGATATTTGAGAGGATCTATTTTTGCAATAAGTTTTACTGTATGTGAGAGCATGTAGTGTCTCAACTTCTAAGATGAAAAAACTACTGCTAGGAAAGCTTTTTCAATGATACTGTAGTTAAATTCATAAGACACCAAGGCCATGTTGATATAATATATAGCTCTTTCCTTTTTGTTTTCATCCTCCCGTGCTAGCAATAGTCCAAGCGATGTAGTTGTAGCTGAGATATATAGTAGTAGTGGTTTTCCATGAATAGGCACCATGAGAATAAGAGTAGCCAAGTAATCTTTTAATTCTTTGAAGTTGTTTTCACAATGCTCATCCCATTTGAAAGTAACACCTTTATGTAGAAATTTTGTGAAAAGTTTTTCTCTATCTGCTAGTTGGGACATAAATCTCTTGATGGACTGGAGACTTCCTTGAAGTGTCCTCATTTGACTAATATTGCGAGGAGGTGACATTTCCATGATAGCTTTTACCTTTTCAGAGTACACCTCAATTCCTTTAGCTGATACAATAAACCCTAAGAGTTTCCGTAATTGGACTCCAAATGCACATTTATTTGGATTAAGCCATAGTTGAAATTGCTCCATGCGATCTAGTATCTTTCTCAAGTCTTCAATGTGAGTTGTTCTTATTTTTGACTTGGCTAACATATCATCTAGATAGTCCTCCATGTTTTTTTGTATCATGTTGTGGAAGATTGTTGTCATACCTCTTTGGTATGTAGCACCAACATTATTTAGTCCAAATGGCATGAAATTCAAACAAAATGTTCCCCATGTGCATCTAAATGGTGCCTTTTCTTGGTCCTTAGGAGCAATCTTCATTTGGTTATAGCTCGAGAATCCATCTATAAGAGAATACATCTAATACCCCACTATGAGATCTATAATCATATCAATGTTGGGAAACTGGAAAATCATCTTTAGGACAAGCTTTGTTTAGGTCTATAAAGTTTGTGTAGATCCTGATAGATTTATCTATTTTAGAAACTGGTACCACATCAGAAATTCATCCCGCATAAGCGACGACTCTTATGAATCCAGCTTTTAATAGTTTTTCCAGCTTTGCTTTCATTAATAATGCCACATGTTGGTGCATCTTTCTTAATTTTTGTTTCACGGGTTTGATTCCAGGAGCTATAGATAAGTGATGCATTATTAACTTAGGATCAAGTACATGCATATTAGTGTAATACTAGTGCAGGGCACCCGAGGCAGTAGAATAATCTTTTTCATCTTTGGTTTGTTGAGTTTGTTTGTAATAACATGAGTTTGATCTTTAGATCATCCCTCTCCTTTTGTGTGGTCATGATCTCCATAGGCATGCTTATAAGCCTTGGGATCTTAGTCCACTAGGAGTTTATGTTTTGGTTATGTTAAGTTTTTTTTAGTTAGTTAATTCATTGTTTGTGTGGGTCACCATTTATTGTGGCACTTTTATTCCCGCTGTTTTCTCAGAGGTAATTTTTCCATGGCTTTTGGTTTTCAAACAGTTACCATTCTGCTGGTAACTGTGCAACCGTTAAACCGCCATGGGAAAGATTTTTTTTTTGGTCCAATCGACCGATTGGAACAAAGTCTACGAAGTAGTTGAATGGAAGCTATCGAAAGTTTTTGAGTATGTAATTTGTCTTATGTTTGTTGACGGTCTGCACTATGGAACTGGTAACCGATTTCCATAATCGAGTTACATTGTGTTCTCAAATGTCAATGTGTTTGTAATAAACATTTGCAATCTATCTGTCAAATTTGACAGATCTATAATCTTACGGTTTGGTTTTTTAGATTCAAATGTTTAACATACCCATTTTAAGTTCTTTTTGTTGTTTGCCCTAAATACACAGTCGGTTTTCATTACTTAGCTATGTACATGTAAATCTATGTTTTAAGTTTACTATTTATTATAAAGCATTCATTATTTGGTCTGTCAAAGCTAAAGTAGTATACAACAGACCGAGAAAGGAAAAAAAATACTAGTCTCGGCTTTTTTATGTGGCGGCTACCCTAAGTTGTGTCTCCTTCTCAGATGGTTCAATGCCGATGAATGGGGATCAATTTAGGGTAAACAGTGGTAACATTTCTTATGCTCAGAATTAGTAAATGGTCGCATGCTTCAAGGACCAATGTCCCAACAGACACTGCACTGTATTACCACAAATGTTGAATTAAAACCCATGGCATTTGGTACCAAAGTGTTATCGGTTATGTTGTCTGAGTCTTGGCAGTGCCCGAGTGTTGCACGGTGTGTGAATAAACAAATTCTCTAGTAGTAACCTCGAAACAAAGAGTCAAAAGAAAACAATGAGTCGATGAATTCAGTTCATTATAACAGAGTCGGGAGTTAACATAGCAAACAATGTCGAGTCCCAAAATCTTCGAAAACCCAGTTGAAGTGTGCCTAGTCTGATCAACTAGGAATAGCAATTCCTGTGAAGAGTCAAAGTATTGTTGAAGTCGAAGTTGTTGTATTGTGTTAAACAGACCGAAAATAGAGGAATTAAACCAGTGCACTGTTAAGAATCTATTGAACGAATACTTGATAAGTAACACAGACTAAGTGTCTTTAAAACTCAACAAGCCTAAATTTGGAAGGTTACCAAATGTACAGAGTGTCGATTGGAAATCAGAATATACATTTGTGTGGACTGCAACAAAAATATTTGTTATTTACTGATATAGGAAGAATAGGGTCATCAACTGTTCAGTAAATTGC
The DNA here is from genome assembly GCA_018584345.1 of Thuja plicata. Classification (NCBI taxonomy): domain Eukaryota; kingdom Viridiplantae; phylum Streptophyta; class Pinopsida; order Cupressales; family Cupressaceae; genus Thuja; species Thuja plicata. The sequence continues at coordinate 1,510,745 of MU223732.1, read as the reverse complement.
TTACAGATATTAAACCAATTGTTGTTGTTTTGGATATTTAGAGTCCAACTTGTCGTTGTCAGTAAACACAAGGTGTGAAGTAATATCATCCCTATTTAAATACTTTTGATTAAAGTTGTCTCAACATTTATCCTTAGTTCCAATTTATAGAACTGACTGTTGGAACTTCTTAAGTTAGTTGGTGAAGAGACAAATTAGTTTATACAGTAAGATCATCAGTCTAAACAAATTTTGAAACTGAGTCTTAAAGAATTTGGATATTAGTGGGTTATTGGAGCCTATCTGTTGAGCAGCTCTGCATCAAGTGGTATAAGAGCCACAAGATACTTTTTGGGAATAGAAAGATGGCGGATGGAGATGAGATCCCCATTAGAATTACTAATGTAGAATTGGCTAAGATTGTCAAAGAACAAATGGCAGAGAGTAGGGCTGTTAGAGAGAGAATAGAGCAATGAAGAGAGAGTTGGATAAGTTGAAAGGCCAAGTGAGGAGAGGAGGCCATGAGGAGTCAGAAGAAGAAGAGGAAGAGCAAGATCCATCTGGTCACGCAAATATACTGGAGGATCAAAAAGCAATGCTTGCAGCCTTAGAGAGGGTAGGAGTCAAGGATAGGAATGACATACCCTTGTTTCATGGTAAACTGGAACCGGAAGAATGCATGGATTGGATAGAAGCCTTGGAGAATTAATTTGAATGTGAGGTAGTACCTCCTAGCCAAAGGGTGAAGTTGGCAAAATCAAAATTGAGGGGACCAACCCTTAGTTGGTGGAATTTCTTACAGAATGAGAGATTGGAAGAAGGAAAAGAAGTCATTTCCACTTGGACCAGAATGAAGGCATAATTGAAAAGGCAATTTGTACCAGAAGATTATGAAGTGGTGCTTCATAAGAAACTTCAAAATCTGAAACAAAAATATCTTGATGTAAGTACCTATACTCAAGAGTTCCACAATTTGACTTTGAAGGCCAAACTGTTTGAAACCGAGAAACAAAAACTAGCAAGATATATCAATGGGCTGAAGTATAGCATCCAAGATGAATTAACCTTGGTCAATGTGGAATCAGTCCATAAATGTTTTCAGCTTTCCCTCAAGATTGAGGAAAAACAAAAAAGAAGAGGAGAACAAAGAGGAAGAGGAAATTCATTCCATGGAAGAGGTAGATTCAATGGGAGAGGAACCTTTCCTAAATTCCAAGGAGAGGGCAACAATCAGAGTGCTGATAATGATGCTAGTAGCAGAGGTTCATTCAGAGGAAGAAGATCAAACAATGGTAGGGGTAGATCAAGAGGAAGAGGCCTTAATGTATTCACTGGAAGGTGCTTCTCATGCAACCAAGTTGGTCATCAATCTTTCAGATGTCCTGAAAAGAATGGCAGCAGCAATCAAGGAGATAGAAGAATACAATTAATTCATGAAGAGGATGAGTGTCAAAGCAACTCATCTTACCACATACCCACATCCAAACATGTTGATCCAGTACAAGGAGAGACTCTCATGTTCAATAGATCCCTGTTGGTACCACTCAATAAGGAGTCAACCCAAAGGAAATCTTTATTCTAGACTACTTGCAAGGCAAAGGGTATGGTATGCAAGGTAATTGTTGATTCCATTTCTACTGAAAATTTAGTTTCTTTAGAAATGGTTACCAAGTTAAATCTGAAATGAATTCCACATCCTACTCCATATAAAGTTTCTTGGTTAAATAAGGAGCAGCAAACTATTGTGAATGAACAATTTTTGGTAGAGTTTGAAATTGGTGACTATAAGGATACAGTTTTGTGTGAAATAGTTGAAATGGATGCATGCCATCTTATTTTAGGAAGACCATGGAAATATGATACTAATGCCCAGCATGATGGGAAAGCTAATGTGTTTAATATAACCAAAGATGGAGAAACATTCATAATGACACCTTTGCCGGATGTTACAAACAATTCAGTCTTGCATAGTAGTGTCATGGTGGTAAAAGAAAAAGAGTTTTTAGGTCTTAAGGAGGAACACACTCCATGTTTTTCTGGTGTCATCAAACCTAAAACAAATCAGTATGCAGGCAGGGAATTGAATTTAGAAACCAAGGAAAGTACTTGTCCGAAGGTTGTAGTTGATTTGCTGAATAAGTATGATGGTATTATTGCTGATAGTACTAATGAGTCCCTCCCACCTAAGAGGTCAATCAGTCATTGCATTGATTTAATTCCGGGGTCTACTTTACCAAACAAGGTAGCCTACAAACTCACTCCCAAACAAAATGCTGAAGTTGCAAGACAAATTCAAGGGTTGTTAGACAAGGGTTACATCAGGAAGAGTATTAGCCCATGTGCTGTCCCAGCAGTCCTTGCTCCAAAAAAAGATGGTACTTGGAGGTTATGTACAGATTCTAGAGCCATTAATAAGATCACCATTTGCTACCTATTTCCAATGCCTCGAATGGAAGATCCCATGGATTGTTTAGGTGGTGCAAAGTACTATTCAAAGATTGATCTCAAAAGTGGTTATCATCAAATCTGGATACGTGAAGGGGATGAATGGAAAACCACTTTCAAAACTAATGAGGGTTTGTTTGAATGGATAGTCATGCCATTTGGCTTATCCAATGCTCCTAGTACTTTCATGCATTTAATGAATGAAGTATTGAAGCCTTTTCTTCATAAGTTTGTTGTTGTTTATCTGGATGACATTTTGATTTTTAGTGGCAGCAAGGAGGAACATTTGCAGCATTTGGATCAGGTCTTRAKGAAGCTTCATGAGGAAGGTTTGAGAATAAACTTAGAGAARTGTTCRTTCATGCAGGAWGAACTTGTGTTCTTRGGCTTTGTGATTTCAAAAGGCASTCTGAAAAATGGATCCTTCGAAGGTAGAAGCCATCCTAAATTGGCYAGSACCTACTACAKCCACGGAGGTAAAAARWTTTCATRGTTTATGCAGTTTCTATCRGAAGTTTATCARAAACTTTAGTGGTATTTGTACTCCTATTATTAATACAATTAAGGGTGGTAGAAAATGTGTTTTTGAATGGACTAAAGAGGCCACTGAATCTTTTGAATGGCTGAAAAAGAAAATATCAGAACAACCAGTCCTTGTGTTACCAAATTTTCATAAATTTTTTGTTTTTGAATGTGATGCTAGTAATAAGGCTATTGGTGGGGTTCTTAGTCAAGATGGTAGACCCGTAGCCTTCTTTAGTGAGAAATTAAATGAAGCAAAACAAAAGTATTCTACTTATGATCTTGAACTCTATGCTATGGTTCAGTCATTACGAAAATGGAGAAATTATCTTTTACCAAAAGAATTTATTGTTTACACGAATAATCATGCACTTAGTTTTATGAATAAACAAGAAAAACTTAACCATAGACACGTCAAATGGATGGTGTTTTTATAGGTCTATACTTTCAGCATTAAACATAAGAAAGGGGTTACTAATAAAGTGGCGGATGCTTTAAGTCAAAGGACACTCACTATTCAGTCTATGCAATTGGAAAGTGCTGGTTTAGAGGCTATGGCATCCATGTATGCTATGGATGAGGATTTCAAAGAAATTTATCAGGTTTGTTTGGATATGACAGCAAGGTATCATACTGAATTTTCTGATTATTTGATTCAGAATGGACTTCTTTTTAAGGGTGGTTTACTTTGTGTTCCAAGGGGATCAATGAGGGAAAATATTATTATGGAAAAGCATTGTGGCAGATTAGCAGGTCATTTTGGTTTGGATAAAACATTAGAATCAGTTAAGAGGTTTTATTATTGGCCTAAGTTACAAATGGATGTCAGAAATTTTGTTGAAACTTGATTGGTTTGTCAAAAGTCTAAAGGTCATACCTCTAATGCTGGTCTTTATACACCTTTACCCATTCCATCTAAGCCATGAGATTCTGTTAGCATGGATTTTGTGCTTGGGTTTCCTTGAACCAAGTCCGGTTATGACAGCATATTTGTAGTTGTGGATCGGTTTTCAAAAATGGCTTATTTTATTCCATGTAAGACCACTCACGATGCATCTCATGTTGCTGGATTGTTCTTTAAGGAGGTAGTTCGTTTGCATGGTTTACCTTTGTCCATCATATCAGATAGAGATCCTAAGTTCTTGGGTCACTTTTGGAGAACTTTATGGAAAAAGTTGGGTACAAATGTCTGTCTATCTTCAGCATATCATCCTCAATCCGACGGACAGACTGAGGTCATTAATTGATCTCTTGGTAATCTTTTGCAGTTTTTGACACAAGAGCATGGTACAAGTTGGGATTCAGTTTTGGCTCAGGCTGAGTTTTCCTATAATGATTCAGTGAATCGTAGTACCAGGAAGACTCCATTTTAGATTGTGTATGGTGTTCATCCACGGGGTATTTTGGAGTTAAGGGATGTTAGTAGTTTGGAGAAGCCTAGTGCCTTGGCTAATGATTTTGTTAATGTTATGAAGGATATCCAGGATCAAGTTAAACACAAACTTCAGCTTTCTAATTCCAAGTATAAGGCTCATGCAGATAAAAGGAGGAAAGATGTGATTTTCAATGTTGGGGATTTGGTCATGGTACATTTGAAGAAGGAGAGATTTCCTAAGGGCCAATATACTAAGCTCATGGCCAAGAAGATTGGACCTTTTAAATTTCTAAAATGCAGCGGTCCTAATGCCTATCATATTGATCTTCCTCCTAATATTCATTTGTCACCTATCTTTAATGTTGCTGATTTGTATATCTATAAGGGTGCTATTTATACTGATGTGAATGCAGGTACTGCTGATTCCATTATTGATGCCCAACTTCCCGCTCTGCCTAAGGCACCTCCTTTAGAGATTGTAGGTATCTTGGACACTCGCATTGCATGGAAGACAAGATGACACACTTATTACGAGTATTTGGTTCAATGGAAAGATAAACCGCTTGAAGATGCTACGTGGGTTACTCCAGAAGTTTTAAATCAGTTTGGGTTTTTTGTTCCAGCAGTCCCAACTCAAGGGAATTGAGTTTTTCCAGCCTGTGGAGCATGGTGCAGGGCACCCGAGGCAGCAGAATAATCTTTTTCATCTTTGGTTTGTTGAGTTTGTTTGTAATAACATGAGTTTGATCTTTAGATCATCTCTCTCCTTTTGTGTGGTCATGATCTCCATAGGCATGCTTATAAGCCTTGGGATCTTAGTCCACTAGGAGTTTATGTTTTGGTTATGTTAAGTTTTTTTTATTTAGTTAATTCATTGTTTGTGTGGGTTGCCATTTATTGTGGCACTTTTATTCCTGCTGTTTTCTCAGAGATAATTTTTCCATGGCTTTTGGTTTTCAAATAGTTACCATTCTACTGGTAACTGTGCAACCGTTAAACTGCCATGGGAAAGATTTTTTGTTTCATCCAATCGACCAATTGGAACAAAGTCTACGAAGAAGTTGAATGGAAGCTATCAAAAGTTTTTGAGTATGTAATTTGTCTTATGTTTGTTGACGGTCTGCACTGTGGAACTGGTAACCAATTTCCATAATCGAGTTACATTGTGTTCTCAAATGTCAATGTGTTTGTAATAAACGTTTGCAGTCTATCTGTCAAATTTGACAGATCTGTAATCTTACGGTTCAGTTTTTCAGATTCAAATGTTTAACATACCCATTTGAAGTTCCTTTTGTTGTTTTCCCTAAATACACAGTCAGTTTTCATTACTTAGCTATGTACATGTAAATCTCTGTTTTAAGTTTACTATTTATTATAAAGCATTCATTATTTGGTCTGTCAAAGCTAAAGTAGTATACAACAGACCAAGAAAGGAAAAAGAATACCAGTCTCGGCTTTGTTATGTGGTGGCTACCTTGAGTTGTGTCTCCTTCTCAGACGGTTAAATGCCGATGAATGGGGATCAATTTAGGGTAAACAGTGGTAACATTTCTTATGCTCAGAATTAGTAAATGGCCGCATGCTTCAAGGACCAATGTCCCAATAGACACTGCACTGTATTACCACAAATGTTGAATTAAAACCCACGACATTTGGTACCAAAGTGTTATCAGTTATGTTGTCTGAGTCTTGGCAGTGCCCGAGTGTTGCATGGTGTGTGAATAAACAAATTCTCTAGTAGTAACCCTGAAACAAAGAGTCAAAAGAAAACAATGAGTCGATGAATTCAGTTCATTATAACAGAGTCAGGAGTTAACATAGAAAACAATGTTGAGTCCCAAAATCTTCGAAAACCCAGTTGAAGTGTGCCTAGTCTGATCAACTAGGAATAGCAATTCCTGTGAAGAGTCGAAATATTGTTGAAGTCAAAGTTGTATTGTGTTAAACAGACCAAAAATAGAGGAATTAAACCAGTGCACTGTTAAGAATCTATTGAACAAATACTTGATAAGTAACACAGACTAAGTGTCTTTAAAACTCAACAAGCCTAAATTTGGAAGGTTACTGAAAGTACAGAGTGTCGACTGGAAATCAGAATATACATTTGTGTGGACTGCAACAAAAAGATTTGTTATTTACTGATATAGGAAGAACAGGGTCATCAACTGTTCAGTAAATTGCTTACAGATATTAAACCAATTGTTTTTGTTTTGGATATTTAGAGTTCAACTTGTCGTTGTTAGTAAACACAAGGTGTGAAGTAATATCATCCCTGTTTAAATACTTTTGATTAAAGTTGTTTCAGCATTTATCCTTAGTTCCAATTTACAAAACCGACTGTTGGAACTTCTTAAGTTAGTTGGTGAAGAGACAAATTAGTTTATACAGTAAGATCATCAGTCTAAACAACTTTTGAAACTGAGTCTTAAAGAATTTGGATATTAGTGGGTTATTGGAGCCTATCCATTGAGCAACTCTGCATCAAATACCATGCAAAGTTGATCTTCTTCTCTTTGAGGAATTCAGTGAACTGTATCTTTTCTTCTTCTAATAAGGATTGTGCTAGGTGAAAAAATTGAGGAGTTTCTACTGTTCCCAAGTTAATTGGTTTTGTTTATTCTATTAGAACTAAAGATCTTTCTTGATAGGGCTCAGAGAGGATATCAAGAATCTCATCTTTTAGCACCTCTGAGAGGTTTTCACCATCATATACGTCTTTTATTTTTACTATTTTAGAATATGATATTGCCACAATGTGGTTTTCACCATCACTTTTGTTCTTCTTTTTATTTTTTAATTTGTGACTAAGAAACTTGATATCCTCCTCTGACATGTTCATGCTCCTTGTAATGGTGGAAGAAGGATAAGGTTCACAAGCATTTAGATAACAGGCCAAAGTATAGTCATTGGAAAAGTTCATGATAGGATTAGGGTATGAATTGGTCCAATCAATCAAGTCAGGGTTTAACAAGGATAATGATTCAGATTTTGGTAAGGACAATATCACATCAACGTCAAGACTATTAACTTACAAGACATGTTCCATTAAGTTAGCTTCTACAATGTTTAGATCATTAATAGTTGAATCATCATTAGTAGGGTTGTTGTTAGTAATATGTGGACCTAACTTTAGTGCCTCATCAGTTGAGCTTTCCTCTTCTTCTCTCATCAAATTTAAACTCATAGCTTGTATCCTTTAAATTGTTAGAGTAATGGTCTTTTGGGTTATTAATTAAATTATTATGATCTAATTACTAACTCACCTATTCACTCTAGTTTGCTTTAGCTAACCTTAGGGTTTCCCTTTTAGGGTTTCATGATTCCTTTTATAAGGATTCACTTCTTTGCATTTCATTACAGAGTTTTCATATCACATTGTAATTCATAGAAACATATTGTTAATATATTGTTTTCTATTGCATACGATGTCTCCTCCAGCTTTTTGGCCTCCATAGCTATTCTTCTCTTCTGTCTTTGCTTCTTTCTTGTGACAGTCATGCATGCAGGTGTTCTTGGGTGGATTTGTTTTTCTCAAATCTAACATGGTATCAGAGCTCTCCTGCTGCTCGCTGTTCTGGTTTTGTTGAAGCAAGCGAGGGTTTCAGAGGTTTTCTGGTTTTCCAGAAGGTTTTTGTGTGGATTTAGGGGGACCTTTGTTTCTGGTCACTTTGGGCCCAAACGGACATTACCGTTGGGCTCAGAATGCCCAAAAACCCTAGAATCCTTATAAAGCTTGTCTATTTTAGACAACTTGACCCCGAGGCAAAAAAATTTTGGTTTCCAGTGCCGTACGGGCACGGAAACTGAGAAAAAATTTAAAAAAACCTTGTTTTTTTAGGTTTTTATGCATTTTAAAAAATGCGTGCAGTGTATTTGGTTTTGGCCGCCGCCGCGCCACCGCCGGGCCACCGGCGCTCCACCGCCACCAGTCGGTGACCGGCCCGCCACCCTGCGCGCTCCGCGCCTCCGGCCTTCCCACTGCTCCGGTCTCCGCAATGCCTCCGGCCACCGCCGGGCCCCGCCACTGCGCGGCCCCCGCCGCCCCGCCAGCTGCTCCGCTCCCCGGCCCTCAACTCTCTGCTGCCCCCGCCGCCTCCCGGCCCGTCGCTCCGCCCGGCCCCCGCCACCGGCTCGCCACTCCGCCTGACCCGCCACCGGTGGTGCATTTTTGTTAGCCCCCGCGGGCCCTTCTTGCAAAGCGGCTGGTCTTATGGGCGACGAGGAGCCTAGGTTTAGCCCCCTACGTGCCATGCGCCCAGGGGCACTTTTTGTTTTAGCCCCAGGGGCTTATTTCTAGCCTTTTGGAGCCTTTCTAACCCCCCCGGGTCTGTTTTCGCTCTATCTTGAGCATCCGGGAGTCTTTTTATGACTTCCATATACCGTCAGAAAGCTCTTTCCAAGCACTTTTTGATGATGGTAGTTAGGGTTTTGCTATTTTGATAGTGTTTTTTACTGTCAAAGTCTGATGTTTGTTTTTGCCTTCTGAGAGCCATATCTGGCTCATCCGGACTCCTTTTTTGGCAAAACAGATATCGTTGGAAAGCTAGTTCAGTGAAATATTCAGTTGCAGGGGTCTTTTTTCTAGATTTTGCTCCAGGTTTTCTCTCCTCTGAGTTTGGAAGTTTTAGCACTCTGGCGGATTGCTTGGGTTTATAGGTCTTGGGATCTCTTCTTCTCATCATCTAGCTCACTCTTCTTTCTGACTTCTGAGCATTGTATGCTTCTCCACTATTGCATCTTTATTCTATAAACGCACTAAGATAAAGTGCCTACTTCTATATATCTAAGATCTTGTACACCTTGTATGGTTTTTGTACTTGCACTCTGTTATAAAGTGCCATGGGGGGTTATGATGATTATGCCATTTTAGGCGCATCCACCTTTGTCAAGTGAGCATACCTTCCATGACATTAGCCCATGCTGTGTGTTGGTGACATCGCCTTTTATCCCGTGTTTGTACTTCTGTTACACTGTGGTGTTCCTGGTTCTTTCTTCTGCAGATGTTTCTGGCATTGCATTTCAGTGTTCCTGTCACCTCTCCCGGTTCAGCATTATGGGGGGGTTCACCTGTTGGTTCTATTGCTTCCTTGTTCGATTAATCAGCTCTTCAGACATTGTCTTCTCTACCTGGTCATGCACTTCAGTGGGGGTTCCAGCAGTCTCTTCTGACAGATTTTTCAATTCCATGCTTCGGAGATGCTTCTTGCTCATTCTTGTTCCTCTCTTTGGGGCTTTCCCTAGATTGAAGGCTTAGTTTCCTTCATCTAGTTTATTTTCTTGTTTTGGGTACCTGATCAGGCCTTGTTGCCAGGACCCATCTTTCCTGCTTTCTGCAGTAGTTTACTAGGTTTTGCTTCTCCCTAAGCTTATCTTCAGGGGGGGTGTTAGAGTAATAGTCTTTCAAGTTATTAATTAAATCATTATGATCTAATTACTAACTCACCTATTCACTCTAGTTTGCTTTAGCTAACCTTAGGGTTTCCCTTTTAGGGTTTCATGATTCCTTTTATAAGGATTCACTTCTTTGCATT
>MU223732.1:1468763-1481971 GCA_018584345.1 Thuja plicata | reverse complement strand
ATGGGTGGGGAAAAATTTTAGCAAAAAAGGGGCTTTAAGAGGGGCTGGGGTGGTCAAAGAAGGTCATTTGTGAATAATGAATAGTGAAAATTTGAGCTCTGGAGTGAAAAGATGGCCGACAAGAGGATGAAGGGGCAGCTTGGAGAGCGCATGCACAACACAGGAGGCCCGCTAAGTGACTGGTACCGGTGAGTGGGCTATCCGAGACCTTACATTTATTGCTATTGATGTTATTTAATGCTTTGGGTGGGGTAGAAGGGGCATTAATGGGGGGAAAATCAAATATTAGACCGGAGACGCTGGTTCTTGAACTAGTGTCTGCAAGGACACTGATCCCTAGATCAACGTCTTCGCAGATACCAATCTTTGGATCAACGTCTCTGGAGATGACGGTGCGGGACCGGCGTCTTCAAAGATGCCAGACCCAGACTCGTGTCTTCGAAGACGTCGGTCTGCCAAAAAGCATGTCGGAGACGCCGGTGTATGAACCGACGTTTCTGGCTGAACTAGCATCTACGCCTAAAAGGGAAAACGCCGAGAGGGAAGGAAACGAAGGGACCCAGTGGGGGCCGGGGATGGGATGACATAAGACTTAGGGACAAGATGCCCCATTTTGTGATGGGTTAGACTAGGACTAGAGGAAAAGGTGACTGACATGGTGGATTATGAAATTCTTGCAGGAATAATTCTCACCATTGGGATCGTGAGAGCACTGGCCTCCTACCATGGAGTTGGAGTCACAGCTGATGGAGAATGACTAGGGATTACTAGTGGTAATTGGGTTGGACTATGTGCCCTGTTGGCCTAAGCTATGGGCGCACAATGGTATGATGACCACGTTGATCGAGCGGTGGCATAGTGAAACCACCACCTTTCACTTGCTTATTGGAGAGGCGACCATTACTCTGGAGGACGTATGGCATATTCTATGGATACCTATTTGAGGGGTGATTCCTTGATACAGGTTGGAGGACAGTGACCACTACATGGAGATTGCTTTCAGGCAGCCGATGAGGAAGATCTTGACTATCAGACCTGGATGCCCTGGCAGCCAGTAGTCGACATGAGACTGAGGCGGATAGCCCTTTGCATTGCTGGACTGATCGGGGGGTGCATGTTAGCGGATCTGGCGGGACACAGTTTTGGTATGGGCTGGTCATGGGTGCTAGCTTAGATGTTGGAGGAGGGGACCTCTTATTGCTCAGGATATGTTGTCCTAGGACAACTATACCATGATTTACACATGGCTGTGTACTGCAAGGCATGCAACATGGGTATCGAGGTGACCTTGATGTTAGTGTGGGCTTGGGAGCACATTGCAGTGTTCCAACCAATGAGAGTCAGGGAGTCACGATAGCCTGGGGAGCCTTATGACTGTAGATACAGGCTCCCTTTGAGATACACCTCCGTTGGCCAGACTGGATATTGGCGATGACTGTTAGATGAGGTACAGGTTTTCTACTGGACTCCATATAGGTTGTGCGAGCCATGGGGGGCTATGGACTGGGCGGCAGGGGTGGAGGATGGGTTTGAGGACTTTTTGTACCTTTCATATGTTCAGACCAATTGCTTTCTACTAGGGAGGACTATCCACCAGATAGAGAAGTACAAACCATCTAGGGTCATGCAATAGTTTGGGCTACAACAGGGAGTGGTGGCAGAGGATGCTTTACATCCTCATGTCACCAGGGAGGTAGGGACATGGGGCAGGTACATAGATGCTTTCACAGTGAGGGCATCCTGGAGGGATATGGTATGAGTGGACTTTATGGTATGGCTAGACATCACAGATGCAGGGATGACCCCAGAGTACGTAGCATGGTGGGCGGTACACACACCAGTGAGACTGACTGACCCAGCTCAGGTTGTTGCTCATGAGCAGTCGATAGGGGACTTGGACATGGATGATTGTACAGAGATCAGGGATGCCCTAGAGACCTTGATAGTAGGTTAGAGGAGGAGGCCGCAGAGATGAGTGAGACCTCAGATAGGGTCACAAGTATAGGATCAGGGACCATAGGGGCCCCCATCAGCACAAGGATAGGATCAGGCATAGGCACCACTAGTGCCACCATAGGTATAGGGGCCACAAGGGCCACCCGCATGGTACATAGCATAGGAGACCTATGATACTGTCATCGTAGAGTGAGATAGTTTTCAGACAGAGTGTACTAGACTGCGAGGTTTACTAGACATGGCGGCGGTGTCTGACGTGAGCTTGCATGCAGAGATTGCTCGGATATAGGGATTAGTGACTACAGAGACAACATGGACTGACAGGGTAGAGGGTGCATTGGACACCTTATAGGGCTGGGTGGTTTCAGGGGACTTTGCGATGGTGGACCTGACTCAGGATGTAGGAGAACTATGTACCAATATAGGTACTCTTATGAGCCATCTAGATACACTAACCCTGTAGATGGAGCAGGCTACAGAGCAAATTTCTGCATTCATCTCAGAGAGGGATGCAGCACTGTGATGGGCAGAGGTATATAGGGTTGAGCGTGACATTGCTAGGTAGGTAGCTATATCAGGTGGGGTTGGGTAGGTGGTGGCTGAGGTGTTCGCATCTCATAGAGATGTGAATAGGGCAAGAAGGGAGGCATCCCATTACAAAGCATTATACCATCAGCTAGTTCCCGAGGGACATAGATGAGACTACTCAGAGAGATCTCATTCTCAGAGCACAGTGCGGACTTCAGCATCACAGGGATCAGTGGGGATGCCACCATGTCCACCACCAGGGCAGGGAGGTGGATCATCACAACCACCAGTGTGATTCATCAGATGATCAGATGACACATAGTTTTGCATTTTTGAGATTATACATGTATATTGGCACCGAGGTGCACATGATGTATTTTATTGATATATATATATATATATATATATATATATATATATATATATATGATGAGGACTCTTATGATGCTTATGATGTATGGTCTATATGATGTGTTGATGCATACGACTATATGATTACTGACATTTGATGCTTGCAGGATGTGATGTATATGGATGACTTGATTATGTATATATGATGTATGACTTATGTAGGATGGATGATGCTTATATATATGTGATGTACTAACATTTGTGGATGCAGGATGTGATGTGCCTTTATGATGTATGCAATATATATATGTTGATGTTTTATGAATATGTATAGGAATGCCAGATGAATGATGTTTTAACAATGCAAGACTAAAATGAATCTAAATGAATTAATTATGCAAATGGTATATGAATCTAAATGTTGTAAATATGTGAGATGATAAAAATGGATGAATGCAATATGAACCTAAAATGGATGAACTATGCAAGATGAATTAACAATGCAAGATAATGAACCTAAAAATGGATTAACAATGCAAGATGAATTAACAATGCAAGATAATGAACCTAAAATGGATTAACCATGCAAGACAATGCAAGATGATAAAATGAATCTAAAATGAATCTAACTATGCAAGATGATAAAATGAATCTAACAATGCAAGATGATAAAATGAATTTAACAATGAATCTAACAATGCAAGGTGATAAAATGAATTTAACAATGCAAGATGATAAAATGAATCTAAAATGGATTAAGCATGCATGCTAAAATAACAATGCAAGATGGACTAAAATGAATCTAAAATGAATCAACAATGCAAGCTAAATAATGGATTAATAATGCAAAGTTCTAAAATGATACTAACTATTGACACGATGATTAATGTAATGTAATGAACAATATGACCTGAATGATGAATCTAATGCAATCTAATGATGATTCTAATGAGTCTAATGATGAATAATGTAACTAAATTTTAATGAAGGATGATAGATGTAATAGTGATACTAAATGTAAAGGATGAAATGGAGACAATGGGTGCAAATGGGACTCACCTATATTGTTTTTTGTGTGTGTCACAATCAACTGATAAACCAACTCACCTATATTGTTTTTTGTGTGTGTCACAATCAACTGATAAACCAGACAGGTGGACTATGGGGGATCAGGCCAGAAATGTTAGCAGGACAATGACTTAGGATGTTAGCATGATGACAGGAAGATGGAGTGCATCACGAATGTACAAGGATCAAACTAAGTGATTAATGACAAGCAATTAGTTACAGTGATTATGTACAAAGGTTGCTGCCGAGATTTGATTGGATCATGTTACTTGTCTTGATGCACGTGATAGTTGCGTGTGCCGATTGATTAGTTTAAGAGGAAAGATACATCCTACAAGAACCCAAAGATGATAATAATATAGATTTAAGTTGACGAGAGGAAGGATACATCCTCAAGAATCACTTCCAGAAAGATGGGACTTACCAAGTTGATTGATCAAATGCGCACTACCAACAAACTATAGAACCAACATAGGATAACGAGCAACTCAAGATATGAGAAATATACAGGACTGACACTCAGGGTGTTGGGACAGCACAACATATGGATAATAATATACAAAATTATGTGTATAAAAGCTCATGATACAAGATAGGAAGATCATTGTTGACTAGTGCATATGATATGCGAACACCTAGGGAATATAGGGAATGCGGAGATTAGTGGAGATGTGGTGCTAGTGATGGAAGGAAATGAGATTTTGATAGATAATGGAATGGTCCAATATGTGTGATGCCTCTTTCAAGGTTTTCATCACCCATACTTGTCTAAGGTGCCTGATTGCCAAATTTTCACCACTGGACGAAAGTTTATCTCTTTATTTTCCTTTTTGATTTCTTTGGATCTTTTTTGATTTTTTTGATATTGCCCAAATGCCTGTTTACCAAGTTTTCACTTGGACAACCATTATTTCAGCTTCATTTTTCTTCTTTTTAGAGATTTGTTCAAGACTATTTTTCATTGTTTTTGTGCTTTCTTCAGGACTTTTTACACTTTTTTTTATTGATTTTCTCAGATAAATGGAATGAACAACCAGCCGTCAGGCATAGAAGCACCTGAGATGAATGATGTTGATAGGATCATTCAATGGCTCTCCTTTTGGAGTAGAGATTTTATATGCCCCAGAACCAAAGCATGCAGTGACAACATATGGGCCTTGCCAGGTGACTTCAAAATTGCCTTTCTTTTCCTGATCAGTACCCACTTTCTAATTTTCTTTTAGCACAAGGTCCCCTACTTGGAACTGGCATGGGTGGACCTTCTTGTTATAGTTCTACTTGAGTCTACTCTGGTAAAAAATCAAGTGATCATAAGCTTGCTAGCACTTTTCATCTAGGAGATCCAGCTGTGTGAGTCGTGCTACCTGGTAATCTTCATCATCAATCAGGCATCTTAGTGATACTTAGAGGGAAGGTAGTTCAACCTCAATTGGTAAGACTACTTCAGCATCGTAGACTAGGAAGTAGGGAGTAGTGCCAGTAGGAGTATGGTAGGAGGTGCGATATGCCCAGAGGGTAGGATTGATCTAGAGATGCCAATCACGACCAGTATCATTAACAACTTTCTTGAGGATTTTGAGGATGGTTTTATTAGTTAACTCAGCTTGGCCGTTACCTTGCGGGAAATATGGATTGGAGAAATGGTGATGGATATGGAGGTGAGCACAAAGATGACTGACATGTTGACTTTCAAATGGTGTACCATGATCTGTCAAGATGGTGGAGGGTATGCCAAAGTGGCAAACGATGTGATAGAGGATGAATTTGGATATCTGGACACTAGTAGTGAGTGTGAGCCGAATTGCTTCGACCCACTTTGTAAAGTACTTTGTAGCTATGATTATGTACTTGTGGCCTTCAGAAGAGAAGGGAGTAATCTTACCAATGAGGTCAAAATCCAAACAAGAGAAGGGCCAAGGAGGCACAATAGGTCTGAGGTCCTGAGCAGGAGCATGGATCAAATTAGCATGCTGCTAACAAGGTAGGCACTTTTTGACGAACTCACAAGCATCATGTTCCATTGTAGGCCAATAGTACCCTATACATAGAAGTTGCTTGGCTAGGACCATGCCACTCGTGTGGGCACCACAGATTCCATCATGTACCTCTTGTAAATCCTGTGTAGCTTCATTTTCATCTAGACATCTTGAGAGCACGTTGTGATAACGTCGACGATAAAGGGTATTGGGTATGAGGGTGTAATGGGATGCTCTACAGATAAAGTTTTGGCATTGGTTTGTAGTGAGATGAGGAGATATGATACCATTTTGTAGGTAAGCTTGGATATCGTGGTACCACGGGGACTGGGGACCAACCAAGATACATACACGATTCAATTCATCATTCTCATAAGAGGGAGCATGTAGTTGCTCAACTAAGAATTTGTAATGTGTAGACTCATGAGGAATCTCAAGAAGGGAGCCAATTATGGCCATTGCATCAGCAAATTTTTTCTGTAAATGTGGTACTTGTGTTATTTGCAAGTGGATGAAGTCTTCTTTCAGCTTGTCAACCATCTACTTATATGATGAGTTGGGAGTCACCAAAGACCTGGATATCTGTGATGTTCCATTCTATGGCCATGCAGAGTCCTGCAATTAGTGCTTCATATTATAGAATGTTGTTTGTGCAAGGAAATCCCAATTTGAATGACATGGGGATGTAGTCACCTTGAGGTGTGACAAAAAGCATTCCTTCCCTTGCGCCATGAGCTGTGTAGGACCCATCAAAGTAGATTTTCCATGTTGGTTGTTCTTCTATCATGTAGAAATGCTCATCTAGAAATTCTGTGACCAAAGGATATGCATCTACTAATGGTGCTTCGGCTAGCTGATCAGCAATGACTTTCCCTTTAATGGATTTTCTGTCGACATACTGAATATCAAATTCACTTAGCAACATAACCCATTTTTCCATTCGACCTGTAAATGTAGTCTTGGAGAGTAGGTACTTGAGAGGATCCACCTTTGAAATGAGCTTGGTTGTGTGACTAAGCATGTAGTGGCAAATTTTTTGAGTGGTGAAGACCACTACCAGACATGCTTTTTCCATAGGAGAATAATTGAGCTCATAACCCAATAAGGTTTGACTGATATAATAAATGGCTCTTTCTTTGCCTTCATCATTCAATTGAGTGAGGAGCGCCCCTAGTGTTGTGGTAGTAGGAGAGATGTATAGGATGAGTGGTCGACCAGGTACAAGTGGTACCAAGATGGGTGGATTAGCCAAGTATTCTTTAATTTTGTCGAAACTCTTCTGACATTGAGGATCCCACTTAAATGTGTTGTCTTTGCGTAGGAGATGAGTGAATGGTTGGCAATTGTCTGCTAGTTGAGAGATGAAATGACGCACTGATTGTAATTTTCCTTAGAGGCTGCGTAGCTGTCAAAGTGTTTTTGGTGGAGGCATCTCTACGATATCTTGTACTTTCTTTGGATTGATTTCAATGCCTCGTCTAGATATAATAAACCCTAGGATTTTTCCTGATGTGACTCCAAAAACACATTTCTTAGGGTTGAGCATTAAGCAGTAGTGTCCAATTCTATCAAAGAGGCATTCAAGAACATTTAGGTGATCCTCCCTTTTTATTGATTTTGCCAAGATATCTTCCACATAGTCTTCAAGGATCTTGTGAATCATGTCATGAAAAATGACAGTCATGGCTCTTTGATAGGTTGCCCCAATGTTCTTTAAGCCAAAAGGCATCATGTTATAGCAAAAGGTTCCCCAAGGGGTTTTGAATGCTATCTTATGCTGATCTTCTTCTACAATGTGGATCTGATTATATCCAGAAAAGTCATCCATGAGTGACAACATCTCATGTCCTGCTCTGAGATCCACAATCATGTCTATGTTTGGCAAGGGGAAATTGTCCTTGGGACATGCCTTATTGAGATCTCTAAAATATGTACATATCCTAATTGATTTATCAGGCTTAGAGATGGGCACCATATTAGAAATATAGTCAGAATAGTCAATGGGGTGGATGATCTTGGTGTGGAGTAATTTTTCTAGCTTTGCTTTGACAAGTAGTGCCACTTTAGGGTGCATCTTTCTGAGCTTTTGCTTGACAGGTTTGATGTTCAGGTCCACTGCTAGATGGTGAACCACCAAGTTGGGATCTAACCCCAGCATGTGGGAGTAAGACCATGCAAACTTGTTGATGGATTCCTTTAGTAAAGTGACAAGATCACTTTCTTCTGCTTTAGTCAGAGATGCTGCTATGTGTGTGATGGCAAGATTTTCTTTGGTACCCAGGTTGACAGGTTTTGCTTCTTCAATGAGAATTGATGATTGTTCAGGCCTGTAATCTCAGATAAGAGAAAGAGGAGAATCTTCATTCTCTGGCACCTTAGAGAGGTTTTCACCAGGGGATATGCCCTTTTCTTTTACTTTTTTGTGATCAGATAGCGCCCCAGAGGGGTTTTCGCTAGGGGATCAATTTTTCTCTTTTTATTTTTGTTTTCTGTGTCATTTTTGTGGCTAAAGTTCTCCTCTTCCCCAAAGTATGCCTTTGGGTCCAGTTTGTAGACATATGCTGAGTCTTTCCCCCAGTCACTGCTTTGCTCAATTGCTCCCATAAAGCTTAGGAGTGTGTCCTCACTTTGGAACTTGTCAATGTGTACGACACTTGGTTGGTCCCAGTCTATGAGTTCAAGATCGCGGAGGGGAAGGTCAATGAAGAGGATGGAAATTTTTTGTAGGACAACATTACCCAAGAAGGTTTCATCGTCGAAAACATTGTCATAGGCTCTCATAAATTTCTCTTCCAGGATATCTTCGATGTCAATGATTTCGCCCAAGGATGGACAAGAGGAATAGTTGATGAACTCGTTGGTACCCCCATTTGTGTCAGAGCCCATGCCTAGGCCCAGGTGATTTTCTAGTCGGGTAGGTACAATAGGATCCTTCATTCCTTTCTCTTCATAACCAAGGCCACCTCCTCGGTAGTTCCATTTTTCTGTCACCAGTTTGTGCGTTGTGGGGTACTTATCTTTGAAGTAATTGAGGCAACTTGTGTCCTTGGGTGGTGGATATTTATATATTCATTGGTTGATGTTTGGTTCCATTTCCTCGCCAGTCAAAGTACCTTTTGATATAAAAGTGGTGGAACCAAATTGTAGTGCCTTCGTCATCTCTGATTCTGTTTTTCTTAGATTAGGCTGGTGGCCTTGAGTGTGAGGATCAATTGGCAGTGCTCCAATTGCAAAGGCATCAGATAAAGTGTACTCACCACAACCTTTGTTGTTGATCTTGACCATGGACAAGGTGGAGGAGAGGATTGTTTCTAGGTCTAAATGGGTTCGAGATGAGCTGGCGACAGAGGTGCCAATATCAATCCCGGGATAGTGATTGGAATGTGGAATGGATGTCTCCAATGCATTACAGTATGTGAAGGGCTTGGGATCTGTGTGGATGGTGATCTCAGTGCCTTTATATGGGAATTTGATGCATTAATGGTAGGTGGATGGGATGGCTTAAATAGAATGAATCCATGGGCGTTCGAGGAGGATGTTAAAGGGAAGGTCAAGATCAACAACATGACATAATGTATCCTAGATAACTGGGCCCACTTGAATGGGAAATGATATGGTGCCTTCAAAAGTATGCTCCAGATTTTCATATACTTTTATTGTGATGACATCATTTGTTATATCAGCCTTAGTGCAACCCCACTATTTTATGAATTTTAGAGTGCACAGATTTAGGGCCGATCCATTATCTATCATGACCTGTTTGATGGAAAAATCTTTAACCATGACAGCGATATGGAGTTGAAGATTATGATTAGTTTCTTTAGAGGGTATGTCTGTTGGTCTAAAGGAGACCCCACAAGATGTAAACAGGTGTCTGACAAGGTTTTGGAATTCAGTGAGGTTGATGTCGCTGGGAACACATGATTCTTGCAAGGCTTTATTGAGAATCTCTTGATAAGTGGGTGATGTGTGGAGAAGATCCAGGATGGAAATTTGGGCTGGAGTATTCCCTAGGTGTTCCAAAATGTTGTATTGGGTCCCAGCAGATGGGGTGGGACCAGCACCTACAACTGTTATCATACCTCTACGAGTGGTGATGGTGCATTGGTTATTGACACCCTTGACATGGACGACATTCACGGAGGATTGGACTTGGGATATGCAGTTGATGAGATTATCGTAGTTGATATAGGCATTGGTATAATCTTTTTTGTCAGCATTTTCTTCTTGTTTACCCTTTCCCTGATTAGAGGATTGAGTAGGATTGCCTGGGCCTGTACCGGAAGTGTGTTTAGGGAATACATTTTGATAAATTTTAAGGCCTGCATTTAGCAATGATTGGGCAGGAGAATCCACTTCGATCTCCTTGCGGTCAATGAGATCCTAGATATAGTGTTTTAGCTTGATGCATTTAAGAGTGGTGTGTCCCTTAACATGATGGTATTCACAGTACTCATTGTCTTTATACCAAGCTGGCTTAGAAGTTGAGTCATCAAATGGCTGAGTTTTAGGATACACAACTTGGTTAGCTTGGACCAGCTTACGGAAGATAATGTCTATAGGTTCACCCAAAGGGCTAAATTTGCATTGTGGCACATTCAAAGCATGAGGTCTTTGTTGTCCCTGCAGGACTGATATAGCATTTGTCTGATTTATAGGACCCTGATAGTTGTGTTGATACGATTTCCCTGGAGGGGGATAGATAGGTGCGCCTTGAGGGCGCATGTTTTGCTGATATGTTGGTTGAGGATACACGGGATTAGGCTGTTGGTACATGGGAGGAGGTTGAGGGTACATTGGTGGTGCTTGCTGATAAGTCTGGGTAGGTGTATTAGGACTAGCTACCACAACTTGAACGTGTTTGGTGTCAGTGGCTCCATCTGTTACCACAATTTTGTTCTTGTTCCAGTATCATGATCGATCATTGTTATGTTTGTCAGTCTAGGATTCTTTGTAGTGCTTAATGGTACCTTCTTCTACGAGACCTTGTTCAAGGTCCATACCCTTGATTCTGATATCGTGATAAGTTTGTATACAGTTCATGCGCATGTGATAGGCAAGCTTAGGATGAAGGTTGTTAATGAAGATTTTGATAAGATGTTGCTCTGGGGGTTGGTAAGACAACCTTGTAGTAAGTCCTTTCCAGTGCTGAAGATAATCGGCCAGGCTTTCTCCTCCTTTTTTTTGGAATTGCATAGGTCAAGGAGTGAGAGTTCATTTTTGACATTATGTGTGTATTGGGCCACAAAATTTTCAGATAATTTTGCAAAAGTAGAGACTGTGCCGTAAGGGATTTTGTAGAACCATTCAAGAGCGGTGCCTCCCAAGCTTTTGGGAAATAGTCTCATGAGGAATTTATCTCTATAGGCCACTTCTTAACAGGCCATGTAGAATACTTTCACGTGACTCATAGGATCACCCTTCCCCTGATATTTATCAATTTTTGGGGTCTCAAAGTGCTTGGGGAAGGGTATAGAAGTGATGGATCAATCAAATGGGGAAGGAAATATCTCTTCAGACTTGAATGTTTTAGCCTCTGTCCCAGCCTTTAACTCCTTGAGAGAATTCTTCATTTCTGCCCATTCATGATTGATTTGTAGGGGCGGATTGTTGATTGTGATTACATGATTTCCTTGAACCTTATATGGATCGAATGGTGAATATGGAGGATTTTGTGGGGGATATTGTGGTGTTTGGTATGATGGTTACTGGTCAACGTATACAGGTTGCTGTGGTGGAAGCTGTGGTTGAGTGGAATATTGCAGTGGAGGCAGTGTCGGTGCTCGATAAGATTGTTGCAACTACTGAAAATATGCTTGTATTTGTTGCGGTGTTGGATAGGTAGGATGAGTTTGTTGCACACCTGTATAGGATGGAGGATAGTTGTTTTATGGTGGAATGCCCCCAATGAAAACTTTTTGTGGAGGAGGAATTGTTTGTGATGCAGCGGAAGATGGCATGGCTATGTAATTGGCAGAATGAGTTTGCTGTTGTTGCACGGGTTGGATAAAAGGATTAGCAAACTATTGCAGTGGTTGTGCCATGAAGGGATTTGCCCCTACATTTGTGGTTGTGGCTGCTGTGTAGTTTGGATAGTGGGCTATATAGCTGCGAAGGGGTTGATTGGGTGTTGTTGCACTTGAGATGTGAATGGATTAATGATTTTCTATTGTTGGATAGGTTGCTGTTGGTTAGGTTGCTATTGTTGTTATTGTTGGATAGGTTGCTGTTGCTAATATTGGATAGGTTGGATGGGAATTTGGGGTACGACGAAGGGATTCGTGGATGGTTGTAGTATGGGGGGATTTGGGTTGAACAATGTTTGAGGTGGAATTGCTAGAATTCATTGTGATTGTGTTGCTGGTGGAGCAGGAAAAGTGGACCCTTGCAGAAATAAGGGTTGGTTATAGGTGTTGGTAGGTGGCATGCCTGTGGTGAAGAAAGGCAGAATAGGCATGGAGACTTGGGTGCTTTGACGCTATGAACTGGTTGTAGCACTTTGAACAGGTTGAGTAGGAATGGGTGGAATGGTGGTTTATTGTATGCTAACTGGTGGTGGTGGAAATTTTGCAATGAATGTTGGGATTGTTTGCAAAAGAGGAGCGACTATGGCTTGTGGAGGTGCTTGCATAGTGATAGGGGGTATTGTTTGTGCTACTGATGTGGCATCAGGAGGCGGGGCTCCTGAGGTAGGTGAGGGTGTTGTGTACATGATGGAAGGTGGAATGGAGGGATGAACTACTTGTGCGAGAAGAGTTCCCACTTGTAGGGCTCGTTGAAGTGGATCAAAAACTTCATTTCTCATGGGATAAGGACATTCCCCTAGAAGTGCCATAGGTCGTGTGACAAGTGTGGGTATAATCCAAGGTGAAAGTTGAAGTCCTTGTTGTTGGATGTCCAAGAGTACCTGGTTGCTATTACGTCCACTCATGGCATTTATCATGTGGAAAAGTGCTAGATGGTTGATAAATGTTTCCACGGTACTTAGAGTGGGAGTTTCATTGGTGTCTACCCAGATATGTTCAATTTGATCATTGGGCTGAGGTGCATAAGTGACCATGGTGTTGGTATTATCAGTCGTAGGATTAGATGAGCTAGAGGCAAGATTAGGATCCATGTTCTTCCTCTTCTTAGTGGCTCGTGTGATAGGTGGCATGAAATGATTATCCTAAAGGAATATGAGATGCAAGATGTATGCAAGCATGCACCTAGGAAACTAAGGATGATGATACTAGGATTAGGATGTGCTTAAGATGATGGATGTGCTTCTACAGATTAAGGATGACTTGATGTATGCAAGGATCAAGGGTTGCTTTCCCTAGTGTAGGA
>MU223732.1:1437899-1465235 GCA_018584345.1 Thuja plicata | reverse complement strand
GGTGCCCATTTTGGAGAGAATTTCCCCATGTGGGTGAGCATTCCATTAGCCTTAAAAAGGTTAGGAATCACCCATTAAGCATGGTTAAAAGGATAGTTAGGTGGGGAAGTATACTTAGGAAATGAGGCATTGATGGGAGTAGGGCAGGAATAGGGCAGGCTTTAGGGTAGGATTAATAGGTTCCTAGCTAGGGTTTAGATTATAATCCAAATTGAATTTCAATAAATCATGCTTTAGAAGAATTAGGAATATGGAGGATTTAATAAATATAAATTTATTAAAAGGGGATTTTGTGGAGGCAAATGTATTTAAATGAAATACATTAGAATAGTATTTAAACTATTGATAAATGAAACTATTTAATTGATTGAATTAAATAGTTAGAGGAATAAGAGGGAAAATAATATTAATATTTTTGGACGTCTACATGTATATATACATGTGTGTGTATACACTCATGTGTATATATAGCACATGTATATATACACGTGCATATATACACAGATGTATATATATACATCCTTATAGTAATATAATATACATTATTGATACAAAAATAGGAATGAATTTTCCTTCCCAAAATTATACTCTCAATTCCAATTCCACTTTTCCATTCCGATTCCAGGGTCTGAGGTGGAATTGTGGAATGCTCAAAATGGCCCAAAATTAGAATTCGCATAAACCTATTCCAATTTTTTTATTTTGGAAACAAAGACTGAATTGAATAATTCCGAACAATTCCGAAATTCAAAAATGCTAATTCCTGATCAATTCCGTGAAACAAATGAGCCCTCATAGATGAGACCCAATTAAATCACTATTTCTCCAAGGAAATTAATGTCAACATTGTGATTGTTTATCCAAAGGGAATGACAAACATGTTTCTTCTAAAATGCCTTGTTGTTCCACATTTCTGAGACTCATGGAATTGTTTGTGGTTCTTTAGTTTCTCATTAAATACTCATTAATCACCCCCTCACTCAATACTCATTACTTCTCCACCCACTATGACAAAACTTCATATTTGGTTGCTCCCCTGAGAAAATCCAAGAAGTGATTAAGACGGCCCACTTCAATCAGCTTCTGTCCATTTTCCCTATAAACCATGCAGATGGGGTACCTCAATACACCATTCGTCAAAGATTTGTTTTCCCATCGCCTTTGTCAGCATTCTCTACAAGTCTCTTTTGGGCTCTCTTTTTAAAGTTTTGCATGCTTCTTTTATGAGGGTTTTGAGTTGCAAGATTAGGCATTTTAGACTTTCTTTGTTTATCGTATAATGAAATTACTCTTTCGTATTGGTTGACTGTTGCAGAGGAGTGATTTTTTAGGCTTCAACATTTTTCGTTATCCTAGGTTAATCAACTAATCTCATCCAATGTTTGTGCATCAAGAATCAAATGTATGTAATGTTCTGATCTGTAAATAGAATTTGTAAATACTATGAGTACTAGATTCTGATAGCTACCAATGACAAGGAGATAAAGTAAGAAAGACCCAAAAAAAACTTAATCTTGGATGCACTTTGTCTCTTGTTTATTTTAGGGTTTTTAAATCTACTAAAAAATACCCTAATTAAAATATATGCTAGAGTTTGATGTTACCCATAAAAAATGTGGTGTAGTTTAACCCTCTTTTAAGGTTGATTTGCCCCTTTTTAGCGTTTCAATATATTTCTAAAAGAGGCATAGATAAGATAAATTTATCAGTTGTTTTGTATTCTCTTACTAATTCTTTTTTTTCTTCAATGTCAAACTCTATATCAATGAGTTAAAATCCTATTTATTTTTCTAACGGAATTCAAGTCTAAATTTATGTACATATTTTTCAAGTTCTATCTTTCTCTCTCGCTTGGAGGATTCCCTAGAATTAGCAGTTTCCATAGTAGTTTCTTGTAATTCTCTTGTTTCCTTAACCTTTGTGAAAGAAGCCAAACAATTATTAGATAACATAAATTGAAAAATTAGTTTTAAAATAGAAGTTGGATTCCCGTAGTAGTTTCTACTAATTTTGTGGCTTTTTAAATTAATTTGGTCTGCTCAAATAAATTTACCCTTCACTAACACATGGGTTACTGTGAAACCAAATAGATATGCACCACTTGATCATGGATTCAAGAACCAATTCACTTTTCTCGTGTATAAAGACAATTCATTTCATATCATATGGCATATATGATCATAATGCCATACATACTATATCAATGAACTTTATAATTGATGACTAGACTGAAGAGAACTTTTAATATTCAACTATGAGAGCTGTATCTATGAATTTTACTACATTATCTCTATATTTTTCCTACTTAAATGTACATATTTAGTAGAGCACATTTAACTTGGAACCATCATCAAGCTCAGCTGACCATTATTCTTCTAAACTCTTTGATGTATTGCTCTTTAACTTATTACCTAAAATAGGTTTACAGAGTATGACAAACAACCAAGCAGCCGAAGAAATCATAAACATTTCAACTGACGAGTCCGAGAAGCCACCCCACCACCTACTGCAATGTCAAAATTTATGAACTGGATGGGAAGTCAAATAATTGATACTATGACATTCTCAAATACCCTACACACAACGCACACTAACATTACTGGATGCATCATAGAAACCATTGAAAATACAACTGACATACATCACATAGAGATTACAACCATTCAAGAAGCTTCATAGAGATTTTACATCGTATGTGAACAATTGGACACACTGTGCAACCTTCTGCAAGAGCTAGTGTATGGCCAATACTACAACATGGGAAACACGAGAGAGCTTAAAACTGCATTTCAAAGGCTTTTCTGAGACCACCCACTTGTCCATAGTAGCTACCATATATGTACATGCTTGTACAAGGTTTCAATGTCCTTTGACAAGTGCACCTATAGTTTGGCTTCTACAGTGTGCAACTATAGTGTCAAAGGCTTCTCTGATGCCATAGAATTGTCCATAGATGGTAACATATATACATGGCTATACATGATTTGCATGTCCTTAGAAAAATTTACACCTATATTTTGGCTTGTTACGGGTTGCAAGGTCCCTTCAAGACTTGCTACCTTCCTTGCGTCCAAAGGTTGCTTGTATTATATTTGCCTTACGGATCTTGGTATGTAATATTGAATATATTGAATATATTTAGAATGGATTGTTTGTTGTATGCAATATCTTCTTGTCGTGAGTTTAGCTGGTGCTAATTTTGAAAGTTCCCTTTTAATATCTTATATATTTGCTTAGTTTCCTTATTGTATCGTGAAATTGTGAAATGAGAAATGCAAACAATGGATATAGTAATGGAGTCATGATGATTTTATTGGACCTTTAAATATATTTGGAAGGTTTACAAGGTTGCAAAGACTTTCAGCTTGACTTAGGAAATTTTATGACATTTGTTGTATGCAATAGCTTTTTGTCGTAAGTTTAGCTGGTGTCAATTTTGAAAGTTTCCCTTTTAATATCTTATATATTTGCTTAATTTCCTTATTGTTTTGTGAAATTTTAAAATGAGAAATGCAAACAATGGATATAGTAATGGAGTCATGATGATTTTATTGGACCTTTAATCATATTTGGAAGGTTTACAAGGTTGCAAAGACTTTCAACTTGACTTAGGTAATTTTAAGACATTTTGAGATGACCAAATTCAATTCAGAGTCACTTATGACCAGGCATGACAATTAATGATTTTCAACTTTATAACACTAGAATAAAGATGACTTGAGACATTGGATTGATTCTGATTGACTTACTTGAATTCAATGGACAAAACCTTAAAATGGGCATGTTTACAATTTAAGAATGACAACTTGCAAGAAAGGCCTAAACATGTTTTATGTGATTAGCAAGAAGCAGTGCTTATATAATACAATATTTTATATAACCTTCTCTCTTGTACACACTTTTAAACCTTGACGACCTTGAAGAGCCCCATATGTTACGGAAAGGAACATGCACAACCCTTCAATAGCTCAACATTATTTTCATTGTCTTTTTCCATCTTATCTTCATTTCCAACTACAAAACAACAAAGAATGTCATATCAACTTGAGTTGGGGCACAATCTATATAATTTGAAGAGTAAATATAGCCTTGAAGTAGGTTATTAAAAAATGAAGTATTAACAATGAAATATGCAGAGTTCTGTAATGCACTTGAACCTTTATTTGCATAATCTTGTCTTCAGAAAAAGAGTTCAACCTCTTGTTGAGGAAGCATGTAAGTCTCCATCGTGATGCTTCTAAACTGGTATTTACTCCATCTAATTTTATTGATTACTCCGCTCAGCCACCGGTTATTCTGTCACAATCTATGGTTTAGATGATTGTGATCTTTTGCTTACAACATAATAATGTTTAGATAGAAAGTACATTTTATTGGCACACAAGAGAACCATACTTCCATCTGCTACAACATAGTTGTTTCCTCGAGGTAGAAACTTTTTGCTAACTTTTTGCTAACCAAGCATTTAAGAAATGAGATCTATAGAATATAATATATAAGAAACAATTTTAATTAATTCAAAATCCCATTAAATTATCTTACCTTTCTCAAACTAAACAAAGCATTTGTTTGGCACAAAAACTCTGTATGCTTAGTGATATAGTTATGAAAAAAAATGCATAATCTTCAATGTTTGAAAATGGAAATCTAGCTCAATCATTTCAACGTGATTATCAAAATAAATCTTCATCAAAACTTCAACATAATTTCAATACCCACAGGATTCTACAACTCATACTAGGCCCACTCAAACTTGATACTATTTAGAAAGTGTCATCACCTTCTATGATCTCTCTGCAATGCCCAGTTATGTGGTTGTAAAATTAACAGCTTGTCAGATGCCATAATAAATCACAAATAAACCAAAAACATAATAATTTCCTACATAGTCCAATTTGAGGTTCAATTGTTTGGTGAATTGTACAATGGAATTTCCTATCCCTATACGGTTGTCCTCCACCTTCCATGAAAGCGACCGGACTATTTCAATTTCCTTCTGCAGGTGATTGGAAGTATTGTATGGAAAGAAATGAACCTCAACATTTTAGAATCTAAAGTGGTTAATGTAATTTGTAAATCTTGCAGTTTTGCCTCTCTTATTAAAACTTTTTTCTTTGTTTTAGTCTCTTGTTTTATAATTTGGAAGCCTTTTGATGGCCATTTTCATCTTCACCTGCAACGAATTCAAGTTATTGGGTGTGATGGATTGAAAGTGGAAAATGGGTGTGGGATTGACAACAGAGTGTAGGGGATTGTTGTTTTGGGGATTTCAAATTGTTCTCATTACAACAAAGTTGGGATTGGAGGATTGGTTTTAGGCATTGGATTTTTTGTAGTGTACATTTTTTGTAATTCTATTTGAAATAAAGTAACCTTTTTGAGTTATGTTACCATTTATCAATTACTTATCCTAGTTATTCTTGTCAGATTTTTGCTTTGTCATTTTTTAATGGATTTATATTCTGAACATTTCTACTTTGTTTATAGGGCAAAGCACCGAGGAAATTAATCCCTTCAGACACCATTTCATTTCCTAATATTGAATGATTCTACGAACAGGCTAGTATCACCAACACCCCATTAATCTTAATACGTTTTTATGGAAGTCAATGCTCTCTCTTTAACCATGCATGGCCACACTTTTTCTTTTTTGACATGTTTATTTAGATATACATAAACTTGTATTCTGCAATCATGTATGTGTGTATGCAAATGTTTTGAGTACTTTAGACAAGTTCCTGACATGCTTTGATCGTAGATATACCTGTCAACCAATAGTAATAGTATACAGATAATCCACCTCCACATTATTTCTACCATCTTGTACATTTCTTGAATATATCACGATATGAATGGAAAACAAAATCATAACGTATAAACACTATGCAAAAACCAATGACAATTTTTCCAAGTACATAAAAACTTACATATAAAATGCTTTTGCATTAATAACTTTGATTTCTCACCATGGCTACAAAACTAACCAAAGATGCAATAAGCGTGATCCATGGCGGAGAACTGGTTCCTAAACCAACTGTATAAATAGCAGCTATCTCCACCTATGGGCGTAGGGATGAGTGCAACAAACGATATAAATTAAAGATATATGATGGAATGCATAGCTAGAGAGCATCATTACCAATGTGGTACAATCATTGTGTAACCTCACAAGACATAGTTACTGAATAGTAATTAAATTGATAAAGTATAGTAGCCCAAAAATAAGTACATACGATTAGTACACCCCAAATTTTTTACCCATTAATAAAACCTAATTTTGTCAACTCTTAAGTATTTAAACTATTTTGTATTGATAACTAGACTTCTCACAACAATATAGGTGGATTGTCATTGGTGATCTTGAGATCATATCTACAAAGAAGGAGATCTTTGGCCGCCTAGTTCTCTTTGGACCAGAGCATGAAGACTGCTCAAAAGAAGACATAGCTATGCCCTCAACCATTGTTGCTAACTTTACCAGTACATGCCATCAAAGCCATCAACTCGTTCAAGGATTCTGTTTGGTATACAAGCTTCCCTAACCAAGTCAGAAGCACCTGCCATGATTATACCTATTAAGAACTTGAATCCATTCAATCCAAGATGGACCATAAAAGCAAGTGTTATAGTGAAGAGTGAAATGCAATAGTACGCAAACCATAAAGGAAGTGGCCAACTATTCAAGTTTGACATAATAGATACAAAAGGAACCAAAATAAGAGTTACTTGTTTCAATGAGGCAACCAATATTCACTATCATAATATGTATATATGGGTGCAATATATACACCGTGAAGCAGAGAAATAAAGAGTGCTAATAGAAATTATAAAAAACTGAACAGTGGTCTAGAATTGTCTCTAGCTATAGACTGAAAAGTCACCCATTGTGAATGTAACGCCCCACCAGAGAACCCAAGAGAATCTAACCTAAACAAGATACTAAGATGATGGAACATTTTTTTATAAAGTTTACAAACACACATGCAAAAGCAAGAATAAAAAAGATAAACATAATGATAACGTGAACAAGAATAGTTAACAATCTCAAGGGTTTCATGACGTGAAGATACTTTAAGAAAACTAATCTATGAATAACAACTAAAAAGAAACTAACATAAACAATACATCTCATAATGTCACATAAACAACTGATACCCAAGGTATACATAATGAATCAACATCCACTGCACAAGTAACAAGGTATGTAATAAAGAAAAATAATACATCACATCCAGGATGGATGTCAACAAGATATAGATAAGTACAAATATACATCTCATGAATGAACAAGTCTCCAGAAGAATAAGAAGCTAGAACAACAAGGATCATCCAAGCACCTGGACACGAACGTCAGATCTTAAATAGTAAAAGAATCACTACCACCCGACCACATGGAACTCAAAGGTCCACTCCCATCATGTTGAGGAGATAACATCAAACCCACACACACGAGTATACAACAAGAAGGAATGATGCAAAGATAAACATACCAACAAAACAAGGTAAGAACAAGAAGGTCCTAGAAGCTCACTATAACAATAATGTTCCAAACATTACTAGAGGCAGACACACATAGGATACCTAGGATGCATATAGGGAAGTTTCTGTACATAAATAAGCTAGATCCATAAGCCCCATGGGTGGACAAGCATCATCTCCCACTCCCATCCTTAGCATGTACTAGCACTCAAGGCATAGGCGAGGCACACTATTGTCTTGCTAATAATTAACGTACCATTTTATTAAGTTATTTACAATGAGTTGCCTTGGTAAGCCATTTGCAGGCCCCTCTCTCCATTGTGGGTCACTTCCCTCCTATACACCTAGGTAACTCACCCTAGGCTCATAGATCAAAATAAACATCATAATGATATAATATATCTCAAATCTGGTTCTTGCCCATACATATAACTGTGGTCATCACAAAAAAATGTTTTTCAAGGTACGAACCACATGCAAAAGAACTCAACACTCCAACAAGGTTGGATAGATATTATCAAGGCTAGAAACAACATCATAAGCACATATACTGAAACACACATGACATCATAGAAAATTAAATCCCAAAGGTGGTGAACAGCCTCAAAGGTCGACTTAACTCCCACAATTAAACAAGAAACACCGAAATCAAACACGCAAACATGAATTACAATTCACCCCAATACTTGGACTAATTATATTAAATCAATAAAGATAACAATAACTAGTTGAAATAAAAATCCCCTAAAAGACTTAATATAAAGAAGAGTCAAATCATGAAAAATAAGCATTTAACCAAATGATAACAGAAAACCACTATTAACATTAAATTAATATAAACCATCTAAATAAATATTAATAATAATTTAATTATTATTAATATTATAATTATCAATGAAAAATTTAATAATAATCTAATAAATTAATACTAATTAATATATATTTTATTTAAATATTATATATTCTAATAATATTAAAAATTAATAAATTAGACTAAGTTTTTATAATAATAAAAAAGAAGTATTTAATAAAAAACAATTAAATATTGGATGGGGTGGTACTCGTGGAGGGCCCCACCTGCACCCCACTGTTCTCTCCCCTGCAACCCATCATAGGTTGTGGCACCGTAGGATACAACCCATGGCCCACCACACTGTGGTGACTGTAGGCTTCCTGCGACCCACCACCGTAGGCTGTGTCTATGCAGCCACGAATTTGCACCTTAGTAAATAAAATATGTTGTTAACACAATATGTTAGCAACATGTGTGTTAGCATATTGCCTTAACGTGTGTTAGTAATTTGCAAACAAATACAATAGGCTAACACATGTTGTTAACATATTGTGTTAACAACATATTTTATTTACTAAGGTGCAAATTCGTGGCTGCATAGACATAGCCACCACTGTATGGTGGTGGCCAAAGGTGCCACGGGGGTGGGGGGTGATGTCCCAACTTCCAAAACCATTTTTTTAAATTAATTTTATTTTTATTTTTTTAAATAAAAAATGAACAACTTTTTCCTTCTTTTATTTTTAATAAAAAGCATGCAAATAAAAAAGTCTATTTTATAACCAAAGGCATGCATAAACATATATATATATATATATATATATATATATAAAGAATCTAGTAATAGAAGCATGCAATTTTCATTTATGTTAACCCATTAATAAAACCTAAAATGCTTTTGCACAAATAACTTTGATTTGCTCACCATGGCTACAAAACTAACCAAAGATGCAATAAGCGTGATTCATGACGAAGAACTGGTTCCTAAACCATTTGTACAGATAGTAGCTATCCCCACCTTGGGCATAAGGATGAGTGCAATAAACGACATAAATTACAGATATATGATAGAATGCATAGCTAGAGAGCATCATTACCAATGTGGTACAATCATTGTGTAATATCAGAAGATATAGTTGCTGGAATAGTAATTAAATTGATAAAGTATAGTAGCCCAAAAGTAAGTATATACCGATTAGTACACCCCAAGTTTTCTACCCATCAATAAAACCTAATTTTGTCAACTCTTAAGTATTTAAACTATTTTATATTGATAACTAGACTTCTCACAACAATATAGGTGGATTGTCATTGGTGATCTAGAGATAATATCTACAAAGAAGGAGATCTTTGGCCACCCAGTTCCCCTTGGACCAGAGCAGGAAAAATACTCAAAAGAAGACATAGCTGAGCCCTCAACCATTGTTGCTAACTTTACTAGTACTATGCCATCAAATCCATCATCTCGTTCAAGTATATTATTTAGTACACAAGCTTCCCTAACCAGGTTAGAAGCACCTACCATGATTACACCTATTAAGAACTTGAATCCATTCAATCCAGGATGGACCATAAAAGCCCATGTAATAGTGAAGAGTGAAATGCAACAATACACAAACCATAAAGGAAGCACCCAACTATTCAACTTTGACATAATATATACAGAATGAACCGAAACAAGAGATACTTGTTTCAATGAGGCAACCAATATTCATTGCCATAATATATACATGTGAGGCGGAGAAATAAAGAGTTCTAATAGAAATTATGACAAACTGAACAGTGGTCTAGAATTGTCTCTAGCTACAGACTCAAAGTCACCCATTGTGAAGATGGCTTGTCCATTCCAAAGCACCACTTCACCTTCACACTTATCAATGAAATAACAAGAAAGAGAAACAACACAAATATTGATGCAATTAGAATTATCACATATGTGGGTTCAACCTCAACAATATGGACAAAATATGGCGCATAGGTTCCACGATGTACTATAAGAGTGTTAGATATGTCTCATAAATCTATAGATGTTAC
This sequence comes from Thuja plicata, assembly GCA_018584345.1. Lineage (NCBI taxonomy): Eukaryota > Viridiplantae > Streptophyta > Pinopsida > Cupressales > Cupressaceae > Thuja > Thuja plicata. Next base: position 1,454,929 of record MU223732.1, on the reverse strand, counting down.
TCTATGGGGACCAATAGCAAAAATTGTAGGTAGTCAACTAGAATAAAAGTACCAAATGCAACAAAAAAATTGTACTCACAGTTAAAAATTGTCATGTACCTAAATATAATGGAAAGTTTCTCAACACATCAAATACTACTAATCTAGAAATAGACCCAAAACTAAAGGAGATATATCTGAATTGAAAAATTGACCCAAACAAAGTGAATCTAACTTGCAATCAACTACATCAAGGTTTGATGCAATACCTAAAACTGTTCCAAGAATTAACATTTTATATGTTCTGGAAAAGACTCAAGTTTCAATTGAATCCCTATAGTGCATGTTGAGATACACAACTTTATTCATCAAAATAGACAACATTTGTTATGCAACATTTCCCACTCAATCAAGTGGACAAGAATGCAAAATGGCCTTGATTCAAGATAAATAAGGAATTTGGTTTTGTTCAAAGTATAATGTAAATCCCTTCAAGTGTAATTACAAATATGTACTTCAAATAAAGTTTCAGGATCACAGAGACATAATGTGGGTTGTTGCATTCAATGAAGGGGCAACACAACTGATGAAAATGTCCGCAAAAGAGTTGTACTCCTTAAAATTTTTGCTAGACGTAGAAAAAAATACTCAAGAGATCATAATATATGTACTCAATAGGGAATATGTGCTTAGCTTAGCATGCAAGAAAGAGACCTACAATAATGCAGACCGAGTAAAGACAATCATCACACGGGTTCAAGAGGTAGACTTTATTGTTAAAAGTAGTATCCTACTATCCAAAATCCAGGAGATGTGTACCACTATAAGCATTTCACCATGACATCAATATGCTATATAAATACACATAGTACTAAACACCTCAAGTACAAAGGACAAATATAACCTTCATAGACAACATAGTACTAAACACCTCAAGTACAAAGGACAAATATAATCTTCATAGACAACATCATATGTCTACTTCGTTCAATGTTAACCATATTTTGGCCTGTATTTTAAACTATATATTTGTACATAGTCGTCTTTTGTACTCCATGTAAAGAATCTTTTGTTAATTATTATAAAATGGACATTTTCATACAACAGTTGCTCAATTTGTTTCTCCTTAAAAGATCACTTTAATATTTGTAGAACCTAGAATTATTGGCATCTCATACAATTATAAATTTACATAATTTTTTTCATTGCATTGAGAATTTAAAATTCATAATACAGAGAAAAATGTAAAAATATTCACACACCTGGTTAGGAACATGTTACACTTCACAAGCTGTCACTTACATTGCTTAGAATGGTGGGTAATCCTTCTTCTTTCTTGAATCCTCAATGTGTGGCTATTATGAAATGGTGAAGTTTGTGTGGCAATTCAAGTCTAGATCAATTATGTCTATTTAAGTGATGCAACGGCTATTTTACTAATTTATTTATTTCATCAAATGATAGTCTCTCTAAATTCATTACTAATTGATGCAATCCATTTAAAATTACAAACTTGAATTCCAAGTTACCTGTACTCAATCACTTAGCTCGAAATTTTTGTAAAATTCTTAAAGATTTTTGAAACCATAGTCTTACATCACAACCTATGCAGATTCGCTTGCACTTTTAAATGTCAAGCACTTCTCCTCGAACATATTTGAAAATCTTTAAGATTTATAAAACCACAATCTTACACTTTAGTCTGCATATTATTTTTAGCTCTTGAAGGTCAAACATTTATCTTGGAATGTAATCAAAATTCTTTAGATTTATAAAATTGCACATTCTTAATTTTTGTTAAAAAAGAATATAACATTAAACTCTATTCACATTACTTTGATCTCTTTAAGGTCAAACTATCTATAAATTTATTCAAAAGCTAAATTGTGGAGTGTTAAAACTACAAAGTGGGTTATAATTTGGTAACTACATAACTAATTTTGTTCCAAGTAAGGACACAATAGAGGGAGTTGATTTTGAATTAGGATTCACTTAGTTGATTAGATGGCCAATGCATTTCCCAATCAAAGCAAATATAATGTTCAAACTTCAAATAAATAAGTTAATTGTTACATTTAAGTTAAGAGATTCAATGTGCTCAACTTAATTTGATTTGACTATTATGTTCAATTTTCTTTCTATCCATTTATTTTTAGTTCACTACTTTATATCCTTTACAACTCCTTCATCTCTTTTTTGATTTTTAAATATAAAATATATTGCAATCTTCTTGTTTTCACTTTTCACCTAATCACTTGTAATTTTCGTAATGCATCTCATGAATAAATAGGTTAAAGTACATTAATGGCTTGCTAAATGTTATTTATTGTAGTTAGTGCACATTCTAAAGTTTATTGACTTTTAATTAGATACCTTTGTACATTTACACATCCCTAGCTTTTCCCGATGAGTTGATTCCACACAAAAACATTCAAACTGGAAGACTTGTTTATCCTCTCCTTGCTGCTAATTTAATTCTTCTTCTAATGTATTCCTACCATCTAATTTAACCTCTCTTTAATATGTATATTTCTTCACAAGGATACCAATGCTTTATCTAAACAAATAATTTCTCATATTTATAGGCTGCAACATACGGAGACACCCACTAGAAACCCTCTACCAAAAATTCTACTTTTCGAGCTTCAACGATAGGAAAATAGAAGAATAAATGAAGAATAATATGATCATCATTAACATGAGAGAGATTCCCACAAATGTGATAAAAAATAGAGAAAATTTCAGTTCCCTTATAACAAATAGAATCACAAAGGCTACAAAATTGTAGGGAAAACCAAAAGTACCGTGATTGCTATAGAGAAGATACAAATGCATGACAACAAGAAGAACAGTTAAAGGGGCATCCATTCAAAGCTCAACAAACCCCATTACAAAAATAAAAAAAAATGAGAAAGAATGAGTGAAAAATTTGACTACACAATAGCAACTAGATAATTTTTCCAAAGGATTGATGCATTGTCCAACTTACAAACTACAATATATGAAAATAATATTACCCAGACATGCTCTTTAAATAATCAAACAAAAATCCTACTTGCAAAATATGCTTCCACAAGAAAGGAATACATTATTCTCATCCCTAAACAACATGGATCCATGAGAACAACCTGCTATACTCAAAAGACTGAGCTATGTGGAAGAAATACTTATTACAAGAGTCAACATAGTAATGCAAAGGACTTAGAACTTTGGAGTCAAGTATAGATATCATGGTCACACGATAAGCTTTGCATAAGACCTAAAGAACATTGCAAACATGCTTCCATGTAGAATACAAGAACTAGATATACTCATAGTTTGGCGATTGCATACACAAGGCCAGTACTATGATTGTTATGTGAGCATAAGCTAAATTATAGATATATTGCAATACAAGTTGAAATATGACCCATACAATAAGGATGTCTCCATTCATGTTGAATATCTAGTAGAGATCCCCGAAATAAGAAAAGATGTTTCAAGTATCCTTAAAATCATGGAAACAAATGAAGACATGGTAGTGTGATTGAAATAATGAAATGGAAATTGATGAAGAACCAAATGAAAATAGCATAGCATACACATAATTGAATCTAGATAGCCAAAAACAACTCATGAGCTACAAATTATCAAGCAAAAACTACAACTTGATGATAACACAACCAACATTATCAACTGGCCTGAGATATACTTATCTTTAGTGAACATATACAACATTGAGGGTTTACTCGATATGGCATTTCCCACTCTCTTCCCAACTTTATTTTCATAGTATATGTAGCCCTAGATAAGGGAAGTGCACATCCATGATTTTTCACTACACTTAATGAGGTTCCATGACCACAGGTTCAAAAGGCATCCCTACTTTTGATATTTCATCTTGAATCTCATGGCCAGGCATCGTAGCCAAGCAGTTGTAGATATATTCATTAAGATAAATGTAGAAGAAAATATACCCGAAACCATAGAAAACCTTTTTACACACCTTGAAAATATGCCAGACAAGTAGCTTGCAGAGGAGCTCATGTACTTTGGTTCTTCTATGCGAGGTACAAGACCATATTGGAACAAGTGTCACGTAAAGTTGTTAAATATGATCGACCAAATAGGATCACCTACTCTTTTCTTTAAATTGAGTTCAAAACACACAAAATGGCTATATGTACATCAATTTATCTCAAATGACACTCCCCATAGAATGCTATCAAATATACAATGCATGGGGTAAGTCCACCAAGTTGCTGGTTAGAAAAGTGGCCAAATGCAAAAAAACAAAATTTTTCATAACTTGATCAGGTTCCTTAAATTCAAAAACATCCTTGGCTTGGTAACACCAAACCTAATAGAAAACATTAAAAAAAACTAAAGTTTTTCAAAACCCGTGCAGGTTTTGAGGAACAAAAAGTTTCTCATAACCTGTGTGGGTTTTGAGGAATGAAAAGTTTCTCATAACCCATACGGGTTATGAGAAATATTACATATTTTCAAAGGTGACATATTTGGGCCATTTTAAACACCAAAAATGTTGAAACAATGACTTGGAGGAAGCAAAAAAATCAATAACTTGTACGTTTTCTGCTTGCAATTGCATTTTATTGACGTTTAGAGCAATTTACAATAATGTTACCTCATCAAACAGGTAAGACTTCATTATTTTGATTGTTTTTGTTTTAATTTTATTTGAAGTAGGGTTTTTTAATTGATTTAATTTTTTAATTAATATGATACCAGATTCTACAAACAGACCTCAAAAATGAAAGAAACAGCAAGACATCTTTGTGAACAACCAAGAGAGGAAACCCTCAAAATAGTGAACATGAGCAACAAGAAAACCCTCAAGGCACTGCTCCACCTATACAAAATCCTCAAAATGATGCTCCTGAACAACCACCGCCACCCCTAAACCCTCCGCGTCCTCTAGTAAATTGTGTACAGACCAGAAAAGATGATCTCATCAATCACCTGACACAAAACATTGCCCAAACTTATATATTAGTGAATAGGTTGAGGTCCTCTAATCAGGAGCACCACTCATCCCTCGCAAAAACCCTAGAAAAAATGGCCAATAACGCGAATGAGGTATCTAGAGAGGTCATAAAATAGGGTTTATGGATGGATAGATGTCGTGCATTTTATGCATATGGGTTTTCATACAATGAGGTGAGAAGAAAGGGCATACTTAAAGATGACATATGTGCTCTTTTCACCAATCCTAGCACTAGTAACATTCTAATTACTACTACGAGTCAGTTCCTATACATTGGTGTGTTCACGCTAGGATGAAAGAATCTTTTTGGGATAAGTGGTATATGGTCTTTGACCAACCACCTTGTAACAATTGAGAAGTGCCACTGTATTTTTTGAGAAAGCTTTATTGTAGTTTATCCTCAGCTTGAAGCTGAATTAATTTGACACCTGGAAGTTCCAGGGTAGACGGAGAGGCTCTACAGAGGATAGAGATGGGGCTCAAAGAGTGGTAGACCCACAACATAGGAGGTGTGTAGCTCCTAAAGTTCATGTCACTATCCCAATAGCCCTGAAGGAGTCTATGGGGTTATAAACTCTTCAGGCAGATGTGTCATTGACTAATGTCATTGTTGAGAATGGTACACACTTAGTTGGAGTAGAGGGTAGACCAGAACCTGTGACACCTCCATCATTAGAAGATGCATCATTTGGCAAGGGCCAGCCGATTGAGTATAGGTGTGCTACCTACCAGAGTGTATGTTTTTGTTGTAGAAACTGATGCGAATACGGATGGCTCAGCATCTAATTCATGTACATGTTGAGGGAGTAGATTCCATGCTTCCACTCCAGAGGTTATGGCCCTCACTGATGACCTGATGATTATATTATTATCTCATGATCAGACATAGGTGTGTTTATTTATATTTATTCAACATGTTATCAATTAATCACCTAAATCTTTTAAAAGTAAATAATTATTTTTGGAACAATTTAAAGTGACATATAAATAATATGCATTGTAGGGAGCAGTGGGTGGTAGGAGTACACCATGTACTTTTTAGTTGACTCCAAGGTCACGAGTAGTTTTACCACACAAGGTAAAGATTTGTAAATTTGCTAAAAATATAATAATATATTGGTTTCAAAATATATATTTTCAATATATATGTATCATTACTTGTTGTTTTATAGGGCTTATTAGGGGCTGAGATGTCCCAACTTGATGATATCACGCTTGAGGCCATTAACTTTGGCCTAGATAGCTTTGTGGTACCATTTAGATTTAGATATTTTTTACTTTGATTTAATATTATACATTTTCTTTTCCCTTATTTTAATTTTGTTTTTGTGAGTCTACCTCACTTTCCTCAAGGAAATCTTGTGTGAAAAATCCATACTCCAACATTCAGAGGCAGAAAAAGAAAATCCCCCCAGACACCCAAAAAATAGAAGGTAATTTAGTACAGTTTAAATTCATTTGTTGAAATGTATTATAATTAAACATGTATATGTAGATATTGATAAATGCACCTAATTTAGTTTTTCTATATATAGAAATAAATGAGATTTATGGAATTAATGAATTCACCTGATGTTGATGAGGTTCAGGAGAGAGAAGAGGTAATGTCTTCATATTCATTTTAGATTGCATTCTTTCTTGTTAGAAATATCTAAATCCTTCTACAAAGTTATAACATATGTTATCATTTTTCATACAGGAAATGCTAATAGTTGCCTCTGATTTGACAATGCCTCCTAAGAGTATAGGAGAACTATCTGAGCCTCCAATATGCATTTGTTCTACATATGTTAAACATATTTTTTTAGATATAAGTATAGTCATTTTTTAGTTTTTTAGAGTTTGTCAACAATTTTAGGTTATTAACTTGTATTAATTTTCTTTTACCTATTACATCCCCTTTCAAAACTTCCCACTGATGCTCTACCATTTTATTTCGTTAAAAGTCCTACTCATCAAAGATGGGTTCCAACACAACAAAGGGAAGAGGTATTCTTGTCTTCTTAACTAACTTTTACTAATTATACAACGGAGTTGAAACTCTCTTGTTAACTCCTTTCATATTTCTTTCTTGTTTGTTTGAAAACCCTACTTCCTTCTAGTGTGACTATAATATCTTTTATCACTTACCATATAGGAAATGATCCTAACTGATTCATCAATGACTTTTCCTCTTACAAGCATAGGAGATCCATTTAAGGCTCTGGTATGTATTTGTTTTTAATTCCATGCATTTTTTTTGACATATATGTTATTAACTTGTATTAATATTGTTTTACCTGTTGCATCCCCCTTTAGGACTTCCCACGAATCCTCAGTCAATGATGTAGCACAAAACCTTCTAAAACAACAATTTCAAAAAGAATAACACAATGCCAGAATAATAGAATTCCAAATTGTCATTAACTGCGTCCAACCTACTATACCTCTCCAATGAAATAAAACTCCTACTTATTACTATTCTAAAAATTACCATATTTGGCAGATTTTCAGGAAAAAAACATATATTTCTATTTTTGGTAACTTTTAAAACTCATCCTAAGAATCTCAATTTTCCCAAGAAAATATCTCAACTAAGGCAAGATGAATTGCCAACTAACCCATAAATCAGAAAGATGATTTTGGATTTATTACAAAAGCAAAACTCAAAAAACTGGAAAGAAATAGAAAAAGCTAATTTTGAAGGTCAAGATGAAATTTCAGGCTCCCGAAAAGATGTCAAAATGGCCACCAACAACACTAGTTGTGTTGGAATTTCCATTAACTCTTCCTCATGCATCTGCCTATAAAATTTCAGCAAAAACCCACATTCGAGTCAAAAGCTATGACCTTCAGAAGTGGCTGCATTAGTCTTTGCCAAGTGCATAAGAAAGAGATGAGGTAATCAACATTTCAATTGCAAAAAAATATACAGTCCAATATTTAGTTATTTTGATGTTATATTAAAAAAAAATATGATTCAACATTTCAATTGTTCTTGTGCAACCACCTATAGAGCCACATACTGATTCAAAGAGGCTCAATTTTGATGATCCACAATAGTGATAGATACCCATAGAGACATATAGTTCTAGTTGTGGTCATTGAAGGACCAATTTACATGTATATATTCAACATTTGTATTGTATATGTCGAAAATGACATGACACATGCCACATTTTTGTAACTCTATTATTAACTCAAGACATTTAAACTATTTTTGTATATGTACATGATTACCATTCATTTTGATATATATGGAAGTTAATATTTGATCCAATTTATTCAGTATGTACATATCTTTGTACATCAAAACATAGTTATTTGCAATTGAAATGTGATCAAAATTGTTCATTGTGTGTATGTCCTGATTAGCCTCAAATAGGCAATTATGGATTTTTGATGAATTTTGATTAGATTTAGCTTAATAATGGGTTCCAAGGTAACTTTCGACCATTTTTTATTATTCCCCTAATTTTTAAGCATTTAGGCATCAAGATGTAAAACTTGCTAAAATGTAGGAAAAGTTGTCAAGCAAAGTTTTTTGTAAAAAGTTGAAAAAGAGGGAAAAATCTTGAAAAAGGAAGTTGAAAAGTCACTCATGGGCGTGGATCACTGCTGAAATCATAATCACAGTGATAGTGGGAGAAAATTAGTATAGTTCTTTATGCTTTTTGTAGTTATCTCTTTCTTGCATATGGTGTGTGTTCATGATGTGTTAGGATCCTTGGAATCCAAAGACAACTGAGATAGAACCTAATTTACATTGGTTGTACTTCATTAGGACCTAATTGTCTAAAGTTCACTGTCATAGGCACAGTCCAAAGTTTTATTTTGTCACTATATCAGATGCATTTATTGTATGGAGGCTTGAGATTGTTGAGCATCCATCAATCTCAACCAATTAGGGAGATATTCCTCCCAACTCACCTATTTAATAGGTAACAAACCCCCAAGCCCTCACAAGGGTACTAGCCCCTTAAGTTGCTTCAATACCTCAAAGATTCACTCCTACTCCCAAATCCCATAAAACTACTAACACACATCACTTTAGGTGCACTCATCTTACCCTAATCTATCTTGAGGTCTTCAAACCCTTGAATCACACCACCTCATGAAATATTACTTCAAAAAGTCCTTACCCGATTAGGACTCCTAGTTACTTGTAGACACAAATCCCAATGCCAATTATGCACATACCAACCCAAGGGTACTTAAGGGTGTTAGAATAACTGAGGAGGGGCGGGGGGTTAATCAGTGCCCTCAAAGTATTCCAATAAGTCAACCCAAAAACTTAGTACAACAATATTAAGCCTCTAGTTATCTTCAGTCCTGCAAGATGTATGCCTTCAAATGATCATATCAAATAAATATTGCTTGGAGTTCTCTTTTAAAATTTATTATTTAAGTTTACTGAATAACTATCTTTCATTTACTGAAAAATAGTAAATTTCTTAGTGTATACCGATCAATCCAGATTAGTTACGTGTAATGCAGAAAACTAAAGTAATGACTCATAAACACATTGACACATGGATTTTACCGTGGAAACTTTGTTAAGGGAAAAACCACTTGAGTCCGGTAACCCAAAATTTTGAATCTTCTGAAGTGAGCTCGGTGAAGAGCCAACCCTGTTAAAGTTTACAAACATACTGTTAGATGTGACCTTGTTAGAGTATTTAAATAGAATAGTTTGTCACTTGATATCCGACATCTCTATGTTACCTTCTATGACCAAACCCAGTGTAGTTTGTCAAATGGTATCTGGCATCTCATGCTATCTTCATGATCAACCTTTTTGATACTCCTTGGGATGTATCTCAATATAGAAAGGATTATTAAGTCATGCTCGGTTAAGAGACTTTCTAAATCAATGGTTAAACTGAAATAGTTAATGATCTATTCACACATACAACTTAGACTTGCAGATTTTTATATCTGTTGTAAGCTCATTTTACCTTTCTAATCAATATATCTTTTCAATACCTTTTCTCCACTTCTTTCTGCTTGGTGATGTGCTTCTTTGTTGCTCGGTGTCTGCAAAAATCTTTAGCTCTTTCCTTAGCTTGATTGATCAAGACTCTATGAAGTTTTTCTTCATCAGTTTCTCTTCAACATCCTTCTTTTTCATTCACTCCCCTTAATTCATAATGAATTAAGTTGTCTCTTTATAGACATGATATCACCGTTTCTCACTTCTTGATTTTTTTGTTCTTGGCATGATCCGCAATCTTAGCCAATCTTGATTTAAAGCATAAATCCTATTTTATCTTGTAGAAATCTTCTTTCCAACTGGATAAAACAATTTTAAATCTTTTACTTATCTTTGGGTTTAAATTGTCGATTAAAACAATGTTAACAACCAATTAAGTCTATCTTTAGCTCTTCCAACTAGGTATTTTGTCGTTTCTAAACTCTAGTTAACTTCAGTGTTTTAAATCTTTGATAGCTTTGATCAACACTTCAGTTATCCTCGGGCTACTCCATCGGTGTTGAATGTCCGTCGGGGTTGTCTGTCCTTCGGGCTTGTTTGTTCGTCGGTTAACACTGTAATTATGGCTTTCGGTAATGCTTGTGATTCTGCTCGTCGATAATGATCATCATTTTCTTTTCTCAGGCATCACTATGAATTTGCTTTCAATTTTCTCTTTCCTTTGGTTTCCACTAACTGTCAGTGTTTGAAGTCACTTAGTGAATGTTGGTCTTCTATGCATTACTGAAAGAATAATCTTTATCTCTCTGATTCTATGAAGTCTTTGACACTTTGAATATAACCGATTAGATTATATCAAGTTGACATCAATGACAATGAAATCTATTAACTAATTTACTGTCTTGCATTATCTTTCTACATTTTGGTGATCAACTTAACATCTTCAAATGTTCAATTAGTTACATGTTATCAATCTCTCCCTTTGGCATTGATGGAACCACACTACATTATCATACTATATTATTACTAATACAATATGAAATATAAAAGTTTCATCAATCTCTCCTATTGTAAATATTACAAATGTCTGTCTCTCGGTAAGCTCATATAGCTTAAATTTGTTTCTTGCAAAGTGTGTTCTTCAATCCTCAATCCCTTTACTAGATAGATGTATCAGCTTTTGATCTCTGTTCCTAATATATGCTCTGCCTTGTCTGTTCCTCTCTTTGATCATCTCTTTTTCCTTTGAAAGTAGTCTCTCCCTTAGTATGTATTCTCTCCCTTTGATGGATATTTCATATGTAATCAATCTCCTTGGATAATGATTAACTCTCCCTTTGAATTCTTAGGAACATCTTTCCATGGATAATGATATAATCTCTTCTCTGATAATGATATAATCTCTCTCCATTTTTGATAATGAGAATAATCTCTCCCTTTGACAACAATGCCAAACAATTCTTCCATATCATCTTCCATCCTTTTTATAATATACTCCTTGAATTTCCCTATCCATCAGCAATACATTGACTCTGGTGTTCGGTGTAGATTTGTACCTTCCTGTGTACAAATGTATCTATTTCTATCCATCTCGGTGCTTTTATCAACATGAATGATCTTTTGATTTAGTGTATACGATGATGTAGTCTCTTAGTCAGCTTACTAATTGATAGACAAGGGTTGGACCCCTAGTCTCTCTGTCAGGTACTCAAATGTATCTTTCGATAATGGCTTGGTGAATATATCAACTAATTGTTCCTTTGATTGAACATATTCCAGTATCACCTCTTTTTCTTGCACGTGTTCTCTTAAATAGTGATACTTGATTGCAATAGGCTTAATCTTACCATGCATGAATTGATTCTTAGAAATGTTTATTGCACTGGTATTATCACAATAGATAATCACTAGTTCAATAATCTTCATATTCATACCTTCTAGCAACTGTTTGATCCATGCAATATTAGAGCAATTTGCAGTAGCAGCCACATATTATTCTTCTGCAGTAGATTGAGAGATGCATCCTTGCTTCTTGTTGATCGATGTGACAAGTCTATCACCCATGAAGAATGCTCCTCCAGTTGTTCTCTTTTGGTCATCAATGTTTCCAGCCCAATCAACATTTGTATAGACTTGTAGCTCAAATTTTCCTTCTCTTTTATACCATAAGCCATAGTCCTCAGTGTTCTTTAGATATCTTAGAATTCTCTTGACAGTAGTCATATGTGATTCTTTGGGGTTAGCAGATAATCTTCCAACTATTCCAACTGCATGTGCAATATCTAGTCTAGTATGAACAACATACATTAGTTTTCCAATCATTGATCTATACAAGGTCTAATTCACCTCATTTGACTTATCTTCCTTTGTTAGCTTACATCCGGTAGCCATAGGTGTTCCAACTAGTTTGGAATCTTCCATCTTGAATATCTCCAACACTTCCTTGATGTATTTGGACTGAATGATATATATGGCTGCATCTTGTTGAAGAATATATAGACCAAGAAAGAATTTTATCTCCCCAAACATAGACATTTCAAACCCTTTTCTCATTTCATTAGCAAAGGATTTTCATAGCATTTCATTTCCCCCAAAAATGATATCATCAACAAATATTTTAGCAATCAGAATATTACCATCGGTATCATCTTTTAAGTACAGACTGATATTTTCACTTGTTCTTACAAATTCAATGATAGTGAGATAGGAATGAAGTCTTTCATACCAGGCTCTAGGTGCTTGTTTCAATCCATACAAGGATTTATGTAGTCTACATACCATGTTTCTCTTGTCTGGATCAACAAACCCTTCTGGTCGTTTAATGTATACCTATTCTTCTAATATTCCATTTAGGAATGCACATTTGACATCCATCTAGTATACCTTGAATCCTTTGAATGAAGCATAAGAAAGAAGAATTCTAACTCCTAATATAGAAATGGGTGCAAAGGTTTCACCATAATCAATAACTTCTTCTTGTGCATACCCCTTTCATACTAATCTTGATTTATTTCTTGTGACTTCACCATTCTCATTCAGCTTGTTTCTGAATATCCATTTGGTACCGATGACATTCTTGTCATCAGGTCTCGGTACTAGTGTCCATGTACTATTCTTCTCAATTTGTTCTATTTCTTCATTCATAGCACTAACCCATTCCTCATTTTCAAGTGTAGTATTAATAGATTTAGGCTCAAAATCACAAAGTAAACATCAAGTGTTTAGTGACTTACTTTTTTTTTCTCATTCCATCCTTCTTATCTCCTATGATCTGATTGTGTGGATGATGTCTTCTGACATACTTGGTAAGTTTTAGTTTAGCTCTTTTTCCATCATTTTGGTTATCATCTTGACCTTCATTCTAATCTCCATCTCTCGGTACATCATCTTGAGTATTGTCCCAATTTTTGATAATTGGAGCCTGATGCTCGGTTGCAATGTTTTGTTTCTCAGGAGCAATACACTGTTGCTCAATGAGAGTGTCAGGTTCTTCAGTGTAAACAAACCTCTTGTAGTCTTCTCATTCTTTTCTTCTTTCCTTGTCATTCTTTTCTACAAATTCATCTATTCTTACATTTGCACTTTAAATGATCTTGTTAGATGACTTGTTAAGACATTTATAAGCCTTGCTTTTGGTGGAATACCCTAGAAAGATACCTTCATCACTTTTGGAGTCACGTTTTCCATTTCTATCATCTTTCAAAATATAACATTGACTACCAAAAATTCTAAAGTAACTTACATTGTGTGTGTAACCATACCAAAGCTCATAGGGTTTCTTCTTTGTGTCCTTGTTCAATTGTACTCTATTCAGTGTGTAGACATCATTACTAACAGCTTCTCTCTAGAAATTTTGAGTGATTCTTTTCTCAATCATCAATGTTCTTACACAGTCAACAATTGATCTATTTCTCCTTTCAATAATTCCATTTTGTTGTGGTGTTCTCAGTGTAGAAACCTATCTTTTAATTCCATGCTCATTACAAAAATTAGTGAATTCATTTGAAATAAATTCCCCTCCTCTATCTGACCTTAAGCATTTCAATTTCTTATCACTTTTTTTTTCTACCATAGCCTTATACCATTTAAACATCTTGAATGCTTCTGATTTATCTTTTAAGAACATAACTATCATCATTCTAGAATAATCATCAACAAAGAGAATGAAATACCTATCTCCATAGTAACTCTTTGTTCTCATGGGTCCAAATAGATCATTATGGACTAATTATAGAATTGCATTAGATGTATGGGCTTTACTCTTGAAACTAGACTTTGTCATCTTATCTTTTTGACAATTCTTGCACATGATATGCTTAGGCTTTGACATTCTTGGTAAGCCTCTGACTTTACTTTTATTGCTTATCTTTATCATGTTTTCAAAATTCACATGACACAATCTCTTATGCCACAACCATATGTCTTCATTTCTAGCCATCAAACAAGTGGTGTTAATGTCATCAAGATAGAAAAGGTTACCTTTTGTATTCTCACCAGTTTCGATCAACCTTCCTGATTCATTGAAGATATTTGGCTTCTTATTCTCAAATGCTACTCGGTGACCTGTATTGTTCATCTGTGAAATAGTTAATAGATTATAATTCAGTCCTTTTACCCAGTAAGAATTTTCACATTTGATCAGGTTATTCAACATTATGGTTCCTTTACCTTCAACTAGACAAGGTGTGTCATTACCCATTCTTACTAAACCACCATTATAGTATTAAAAAGTTTCAAACTTTTACTTATCACTGGTCATGTGGTGAGTGCAGCCACTATCTTTAATCTAGACATCATTCTTACTAAGCTTAGATATCAGTGCAATTTATGCAAACCTTTCTTCTTCTTTGTTTGAATCATCTTTCATGTCTACAAATACCATCTCAATGTCTTCTTCAGATTTGGTGTCAGTATCATCAGTTCTTTTCTCATCTAGGTAACAAGATTTATTTCCTTTGTCCTTGTAGTCTCGGGTATCTCTTCTGTCAGATTGTCAGTTGCTTCGGTAATCTCTCTTATCACCTCGGCCAAAATTCTTTTCATATGTTCTGTCATTGCTTCTGTCATCTTTTCTTCTGTTAGGACATCTTGCAACAAAGTGTCCAACCTCTTTACAATAAAAACATACAAGTGGTAATTTACCTTTGTATCTCCCTTTGCCTCTCTGCAATCTTCTTGCCATTAGTGCTTCAATCTCATCAAGTTCTTGATCCTCATTACCACTTTCACTATCATTTCTAATTGTGTGTCTATGACCTGAGTTACTTATTTGCAAAGAAGATTTGAATGCAGACTCTATAGATGGTAAGACACTATTATCAAAGTTATTCATCTCAAATGAAATCAATCTACCAATTAGACTATCTAGAGTAACTGTATTGTTTGCAATTGCTCTCATTTCTTGAATAGAAGATACTCTAATAACATATATAGGTGGTAAGGTTATTAAGATTTTACTTACCACTGTCTCTTCTTCATGTACACCTCCAACTCTTTGGATAGCATTGACTACCTCTTTGATTTTGCAACTGTACTAAGTTATATTTTCTCCTTCTTTCATCCTTAGGTCATCAAACCTCCCGCTTAGGCTTTCTTCCTTTTCTCTTAGTACATTAACATCTCCTCCATGTACTAGCTTCAATTTATCCCACATTTTCTTTAGAGAGGTGCAGGTTTTGACATCTTCAAACTCAACATCAGAGAGTGAGGAAGCAAGCTCTATCATCATGCAATTATGCTCATGCTTTTCTCTAAATTTCTCAAGATTGTGAGATCCTATAGGAAACACTTATTTAGTATCAAGGTGTTGAGTAACATCATTACCAATACCTGATGGGTGGAGTCTTATTCTTCTTTGTCATGATGCAAAGTTGTCTTTATTCAACTTGGGCACATCTTGCTTGTTCATCTTGTGATCTTTTCCTTGAGCTGTTAAACTCCCTTTCTAAGCACACAAGCCCTGATACCAATTGTTAGAATAACTTAGGGGGGGGGGGGAATTAGTGGCCTCATAAATATTCCAATAAATCAACCCAAAATCTTAGTACCACAATATTAAGCCTCTAGTTATCTTCAGTCCTACAAGATGTATGCCTTCAAATAATAATATCAAGTAACTACTGCTCAGAGTTCTCTTTTAAACTTTATTCTTTAAGTTTATCGAATAGAAGTCTTGCATTTACCAAAAAATAGTAAATTGCTTAGTGTATACCGAACAATCTAGATTAGTTATGTGTAATAAAAAACATTAAAGTAATGACTCATAAACACATTGACACATGGATTTTTAACATGGAAACCCTATTAAGGGAAAAACCATTTGGCATCTATAACCCAAAATTTTCACTCTTCTGAAGTGAGCTCGGTGCAGGGCCAACCCTATTAAAGGTTACAAACACACTATTAGGTGTGACCTTGTTAGAGGATTTAAATAGAATAGTTTGTCACTTGATATCGGGCATCTCTATGCTACCTTCTATAACCAAACCCAATGTAGTTTGTCAAATGGTATCTGGAATCTCATGCTATCTTCATGATCAAAATTTTTGATACTCCTTGGGATGTATCTCAATATATAAAGGATCATTAAGTCCTGCTCGATTAAGAGAATTTTTGAATCAATGGTTAAACAAAAACAATAAATGATCTATTCACACATACAACTTAGACTTGCAGATTTTCAGATCTATTGTAAGCTCATTTTACCTTTCTGATCAATATATCTTTTCAATAACTTTTCTCCACTTCTTTCTGCTTGGTGATGCTGTGCTTCTCTATTTCTCGGTGTCTGCAGAAATATTTAGCTCTTTCCTCCAGGGATAACTTTAAGGAACCCCCCCCTCCCAAAAATTATAAAATTGTGGCGAATCACATGTCATTTGGGTGAAAAAAATTTAATAGTGTTGGCGAATTCTGCGTCAATCAATTGATATTTGGTGGCGAATTTTTTAATAGTTTAGCCAATTTTTATAAAATAATGGCGATTATAATTTTTGTTTTTAAAAAAATTATTAATATTGATGGCGAATTGTGTTTTGAAATATGGATATTGGTTGGCGAATATTTTAATAACCGATACCTTTTTTATTAAAAAATGGCGAAATTATTTTCCAAATAATTGAATTAATTTATTTGTTATGGCGAATGGTTTTC
>MU223732.1:1390277-1427110 GCA_018584345.1 Thuja plicata | reverse complement strand
GACTATTTTATAAAATCTGGGCGAACCGGTCAACTAGTTTACGGTGTTTTTGTTCGCCAATTTCTATAGCCCGATCGGGACATATTCGCCAATTGGCGAATAATCGCCACTAAAAAAATCCCTGCTTTCCTCATCTTGATTGATCAGGACTGTATTAAGTTGTTCTTCATCAGTTTCTCTTCAACATCCCTCTTTTGCATTCACTCCCCTTAATTCATAATGAATAAAGTTGTCTCTTTATAGACATGATATCACCATTTCTCATTTCTTGATTTTCTTGTCCTTGGCATGATCCAAAATCTTAGCCAATCTTGCTTTAAAGCATCCTGTTTTATCTCGTAGAAATCTTCTTGCCAACTGGATAAAACAACTTTAAATCTTTTACTTATCTCTGGTTTTAACTTGTCGATTAAAACAATGTTAACAACCAGTTAATTATATCTTTAGCTTTGCTAGATATGTATTTTGTCATTTCTAAACTCCAATTAACTTCAGTGTTTTAACTCTTTGATAGCTTCAGTCAACACTTCAGTTCTCCTTGGGCTACTTCGTTGGTGTTGACTCTCCGTCAAGGTTGTCTGTCCTTCGGGCTTGTCTGTTCGTCGGTTAACACTGTAATTATGGTTTTTGCTAATTCTTGTAATTATTCTCATTAGTAATGCTCATTAGTTTCTTTGCTCGGGCATCACTATGACTTTTCTCTCAGTTTTCACTGTCCTTCATTTTCCACTAACCGTTGGTGTTTGAATTCACTTAGTGAATGCTGGTCTTTTATGCATTACTGAAAGCATAATCTTTATCTCTCTAATTCTCTGAAGTCTTTGACACTTTGAATATAACCAATTAGATTATATCAAGTTGAAATCAATGACAATACAATCCATTAACTGATTTAATGTCTTGCATTATCTTTCTGCATTTCGGTGATCAACTTAACATCTTCAAACTTTCAATCAGTTACATGTTATCAAAGGGAACATCAATGGCTCACTCTTCCATAGTCAAAACAAATATCTTAACCCCCTAATAATCCCTAAGAAAAAACATAAGACCTTGTTATCTTAACATTATTTATAGTGACAAATAAGAAACCATAGGACAGTCTGAACATTTATATTGTTCTCCCACACCATGAGTTGGAACACTTATATTTTTCTTTCACACACCCCACAAATTTTGACGAATGAGTATGATCATCATCGATATAGAAGTGATAATCTCTTATAACCTTTCTATCCTCCTTTGTACTATCATGTGCATGCATGAATGTTGTGTACAAAAATTGTAACTTGTGTATAGTGGTAATACATAGGTTGCACTTCATTTTGAGGTTTTAGTGTATAATTCTCAGCAAAATCAACGACAGAAACAATAGTATCGAGGGGAAAAGTGTTGTTACACAAATTGAACTACTCATAAAATCACCTTTCTCTATGTGTATGACCTATGTACTCATAAACTAGTTTCTCTTGAAAAATATTCATAAAATAAGCTATGCATATATCCTTTCTCACTAACTCACAACACTTTAATTATTTTCCATCTTTAACACCATATGTGACTCACTTGTATTTTCCAATATAAACTAGTTTCTTACCAATTTCATGTGTTCTATCTAGATGTATGCATCCATGCAACTCCTAAAAACCACCACATGTAGGAAAATAACCTTTCAAACCCATCATCTTATAATAAATACACCCATAATTTCATTTACATAGTACAGTTGAAATAAATTCTCTTGGTGACTTAGGAGGTGCTTGTAGACCACATTCCTACAAAACATTGTTAGTGTGAAAAGTACAACATACATGGAGATAAATATGATAATTCATATAAAATTCAACATGGACCCTACAACAACATGTAGTACATGCATGATTAATCTTAGCATAAAATGGTTTTGTCATCTAAAAAAATCTTTGGCTAATTCTAATCTGAGGAAATATTTCATAAAATTGTGTTTGAGTCATATCTAAATAGTGTTTTAGATGTGGTTTACAATTTCTAAATCCAATTTTCCTTCTAACAACATCTCTTTGGTTTGGTGAAACCCTTGTGTTGTCATGCCAAAAATTTTCAATTACCGCATTTAATGCATCAACAACAACCTTGCCCTTGCGTGGGAGTCTACCTGAGAATGCCCAAAGATATTGTAAGGGTCCTCAATTTTATCTCACCTCTCTAAGGCATTATGTAATGTTTATGATTAAGTAAAACAGGTTTTATAGGGATCTTGAAACCCGAAACATAGGTTTACGAAATCAAAGTTTAAACATCAAAAAAGAGTGAGTTCAAAAGATAGGACATGCCAGAACAAAAAGAAGGCTAAACTTCTAAAAAGCATAAATAAATAGAATCAGCAAGTAAAGCCAGGGAACCTCAGGATAAGTCCACCATGATTTTGGCTACCTCAGCCTCCTTCAACTCCATGCTGACAGCCGAACCTTTGATTTCCTAGATCACCATCTCCAGATCCTTGTCTTTAGTATTCTTTGCCTTGGCTCGGGTACGCTTTCTAGGCCCCTGATCAATGTTCTTCATAGCCTCTGTTTCTTTGCTAGCCATGTCCTTCCCAACTAGTTTCTCCTCCAGCTTATCATTCTGGGCATTTGTTTGTTCTCTATTCTTTTTGAGAGTGTTATAGCTTTGATTAGATATTTTATTAAGGGTTGTTTCAACCCTAGTCATGCTTTCCTCCAGTGTTTGGATGCGGGTGCATAGGTTACTTACATTCTCCATTTCATTTTTCATATTCCCCATGTTAGTGCCATTTACCCTATTTTTTAGGTCTTCCACCTCGTGATAGAGCCACTTGATAGTCCTATAGTTGTCGAGTATACTGTTTCTAGAATTGTTTAGCAGGTCAATATAAAATTCCCTAGTGTTGTCGTTGAGCACAACTAGAGAGGGGTCAATAAGCTCATATAACTTAATATGGCCACCATCTTCTACTAGAAATTTGGGGTTTATGATCTCTTTAGTTATCCCCATTTTAGTCATCTCTATGTTGAAGTCTCTCCACCCTATTATCTTT
Organism: Thuja plicata; assembly: GCA_018584345.1. NCBI lineage: Eukaryota > Viridiplantae > Streptophyta > Pinopsida > Cupressales > Cupressaceae > Thuja > Thuja plicata. The sequence continues at coordinate 1,424,073 of MU223732.1, read as the reverse complement.
CCCTTATCCGCCATGTAACAACTAAACTCCTTTTCCTGTTCTATCCCAGCTTCAGTTTGGTTCTGCATAGGAGGGTTTTTGTCCCAAACAGAGGAAGTGCTTTGAAACTTGTCTCACATGTATAACCTACCAACACTCTCTTCCCTTTCCTTATCCTTCTTTTTTGGGGAATTCCCAGAATTGGGAAACTTTCTCTTTTTGCTTTTCCCACTAGTTGGAAACTTCTCACTATCAGAATCTATGTCGTCCTCATTATATTCCTCTTCAGAGGAAATAATTGTAGTGCTCTATTTTTTTGGGGTAACCATGGTCTCTTTTTTAGCTTTCACCTGAGTGCCCTTTTTCTTCTTTGAAGAGGAGCCCTGGATAGTATTTTTATTCTCATAATCTTCATCATCTTCAGAAGGCAAGCCTGTGCTATCCTCTGTGTCTGAGGGGATATAATCTGATCCTGAAACCCCCATTTCCTCTTTCTGGTTCACCTCTTTGCCCATAATCTGGGCTTTAAAGTAATCATAGATGAGCAATAAGAGCCCTTCATGTAGTGAAGGGTTAGCTATGGATTTTTCTCTATAGCCATTGATATTATCATTTATGGAAGCATAAAGGTAAAAGGGGAAAGAAATCAACATGCCATGGCAAAAATGATCCAAAAGCATGAAGTGGTGGGTGTGGATTCTATCAAACCTAACGTCCAAGGTTATGTAGTAGATGATGGCACAGAGCACAAACCACCACAGAATTTTCAGCCCATTAGGCAAGTAATGGGTGCCAACTTTGGTGAACTCATACTTTTCCTCCTCATCTCTCACAAAGCCATTGATGGTAGCATCTGAAATCTTATGGTCTCTGTAGAATTTTTTTCCAACTATTGGAATCCCCATCACCACTGAGATGACTTCTTCTATCACAATGAACTTTCTGCCTTCGATTTCAATGCTACCCTCATCCCAATTTTTGACAAAAAGCTTTGTAACAGACAACTTCCCACCATGGAGCCTTTCTATAAAGGTGGAAATGCCCCCATTTTTGAGGTACTTCCAAACCTTTGTACGCCTTTTCCATTTTTTTCCATCCTTCGTGGGCTCTCTCTTGTGCCTTTCTCCACCCATAGCAGAAAGATTGAGAATCCTTAGCAAGGGAAAGGTTCTACAAAAATCTAATATCTCATAATAGTTCCATAAATGCCGACTATTGTGCCTTATGTCGTAAGTTACCTTTTTACTTCCAGATACCCAGAAAGTGTGTAGGGTTTGATGGTAGTTATTACCCTTACAGCCTGTCATGTACTTTCCTTTTATGGTGAGGCCATTTCCCAGCTTAGCTTTAGTGTTCATGATTACATTTAATTTTTCCTTCCTTCCCAAGTATTCGGTCATGATCAACTAAATCCAAGGCTTCACATGACATATCTCTACCACAATGCCAGCGTATCTGCTTGTCACTTCACACTGCCCTATTGGAAAAACAATTGGAAACTTGGTTGCCTTCTCTAAAAATGTGGGTTATGTACACCCTTTCAAAGGACTTTAAAAGTCCATGTGTCTCCTCTATCATGTGTGCAATCATCCATGAAGGTGGGTGGATATTGTTGAGGAAATTGATGATGTTTTTTGAGTCGCCTTCTAACCAGAGTTGTTTGATTCCTAGATCATGGGCTAACTTTGTAAATTGGAGGGTGGCATTGGCTTCCACATAGTGGTTAGTTTGAATTCCCAATGGGAAGCTGATGGCAAAAATGCCATAACCAAAGCAATTCTGAATAATTCCTCCACTTCCCGCACTTCCAAGGTTGCCTTTGGCAGCACCATCGAAGTTGGCTTTTGACTAGCCTTCCAAGGGACTACACCAGGTACAACTTTGTCTCTTACCCATGGAGTTCTTGGGGTTAGCACCATCCCAGTTACCTACAAAAGGGTTAGTATTCCCACACAAGACAAAATTATCCAGAAGAGCATGGTGAATTTTTTCAAAAATGATTTTGGGGTTGGCACTACAATCCTTGAAGATGTGGTTATTCTGCTCTTTCCATATGCCCCAACAAAGGTGAGGCAAAACCCAGGACCATACTTTTTGGAAGGCTATGTTTTTGAAGGGCCTGGTAAAATTAAAGAACAACTCCTTGGATGAGGAGGGGAAGCACCATTGTAGCCCAAAAAGAGAAAGGATAAAGTGCCAAACAGAGGTAGCAAAGGTGTCATGAATAAAGAGATGGTCCACCGATTCCAATTGACAGAGGCATAAGGCACATCTATTAGTACTAGGGATGCCTTGCTTAGTTAGGTTATCAATAGTGAGAATGTGGTTTTGGAGCAAGAGCTACAAAAAAACATTGACTTTTGGAGTAAGGCCAGGAGGCCAGGATTTTGCCCAAAAGGGTGAGGCATCTTGGGTAACAAGAGAAGAATAAGAAGAGGCCACAGTAAATGATATATTTGGGGAGCCTTCCTAGATTAGGGCATCTTGGTTCTGGGATAGAGAAGTAGCATTGAGGGTATTGAAGAGAGGGGTTAAGTCCTGGGAGATAGAACCAAGATTCACCCAAGAATTCACATCTCTGTAATTGTAGACTCTATCCCCATAAAGCTTCGTACAAGCTTCCTTCCACTAGTTGAAAGAGTCAATATCTTTCAGAGGTTTAGTAAAAATCCAATTGTCATTCCAGAAGCTGACACAATGACCATTACCAACTTTCCATCTCGCTTTAGATTTTTCCAGGTCTTTGGCCTTAATTAGGCCATTCCATATGCTGGATCCTTTTAGGATGTCTTCATTCTTGAAAAAGGAGTGCAAAGAGTTACTAGGCAGATATTTCTCCTCAAAGTAGTCATGCCATTCCCTAGTACCATGGAATATCTACCAAATTTTTTTCACCTGGAGAGCCTTGTTGAAAGGATTTAATCTTCTAATACCAAGACCCCCGTCCCTTTTGGGGAGACAAATTTTGTCATAAGCAATCAGAGGGATGCGCTTATGCTCTTCTGCCCCAGACCATAGAAATCTTCTTTGGATTTTTTCCAAAGTTTCCACCACCTTATCAGGGATGGAGAAAATACTAAGGGTGTAGGTGGGGAGGTTTTGGAGAGTAGACTTGACCAGCTATATCTTTCCCGCTTGACTTAGAATAATACCCTTCCATCTGACCAATTTTCTGTTAAATCTGTCTATGTGTTTGTTCCAGAATTCTTTCAAGGGCTTAGCTGCAAGAGGGAGGCCTAAGTAGGTGGAAGGGAGGAGCCTATCCCACACCCCATAATTTCTTTCATTCTTCTTTGTCTGACCTTAGGAGTATTGATAAAGAGTAAAGAGCTCTTATTCCAGTTGATGGATTGGCCAGTGGCTCTAGTGTAGGAATCCAACAATTTTTTAAAGACTCTAGCCTCGTTCACCATCACTTCCCTGCCTAAGATGGTATCATCAACAAATTTTTGGTGAGAAAATATTGAGGCTCCAGAAGAAGGCCTAATGCCTTTGAGCTCCCCTGCACCTTTGTGAGCTGAAATAAGTCTACTCAGGCATTCTGCCAAAATAATGAAGAGAATAGGGGAAAGAGGGTCCCCATATCTCAGGCCTGTCGAGGCACTAAAGAAGGCTGAGGGAGAGCCATTCACCAAGACCGAGAAGGAAGGCTAGGAAATGAGCTGGTGGATGATGAGACATAATTTTCTATTAAAACCATAAGCACCCATCGCCTTCATTAGGAGGGACCAATCCACACGGTCATAGGCTTTGGATAGGTCAAGCTTGAGAAAGAAGCCTTCCCTATTCTCAGCTTCTAAAGAGTGATTCACCTTGTGCACCACCATGATAGAATCCAGGATTTGTCTTCCAGGAACAAAACCTAACTGTTGTTGGGAAATAATGAAGGGGAGTAAATGAAGAATTCTTATAGTGATCACTTTGGAGATTATCTTATAGAATGAGTTGCAAATAATGATAGGTCTGAAAAGATCCCTGGAACCTGCCCTTGAGACTCTCAGAATAAGCACTAAGAAGGTGGCATTAAGCTCTTTAAGAAGATTCCTTGATCCAAAGAATTCTTGCACTGCTTTGACCAGATCAAACTTGACTATTTCCCAAAACTTGTGGAAGAAGAACATAGGGAAACTGTCGGGGCCTGGGGCCTTATCCCTTAGAAGGGAATCCAAGGCCTTTTTAACTCCCACCATGTTAGGAATAGCGCACAGGGCTTTATTTTTATTTTATGATATGACCAAAGGGATGTTTCCCAAGAGCATCTCCTGGTCAAGATCAGACAGGTTAGGATCTATCGAGAGAAGGGATTTAAAGAAATCCACTGCCGCTTTAGATATGCCTTTCTCATCTTGCACCATCCTGTTTCCACTCCTATTACTACTGATCCGGTTAACTACCCTATGTTTCATGGTAGATAAATGAAAGAAATGGGTGTTTCAATCCCTCTCTTTTAGCCAAGTTCATCTAGACCTTTGTTTCTAGTATGATTCCTCCTTGCCAATCACATTATGGTATTCTGAGAGTAGTGTTTTCTAAAGACTCAGATTAGTCTCATTGTATCCATCCCTCTGGATAGCCTCTTGAATTTCTCCCAGGTCAGAGATGGCCTTTTCTTTGGAGGCAAAGATATCCCCAAACTCCTTTTTATTCCAGAGTTTGATGTTGGTTTTAACATTTCTGAGTTTTTTGGCTCTTTTGAACATGGCAGTGCCTTTTATATCAATATTCCACCACTCCAAAATCTTGTTGTTGATATTAGGATGTGTAATCCACATTCTTTCAAATCTAAAGGGGGATTTCCTTTGTTTTATTATCGGATCCAGGGTGAGGGAAATGGGGGAATGATCCAAGCCAATTCTCACTAGAGCTAAAAGTTTGTTGTTATGGGAGCTCGGCTAGTCAGTGGTGATCAAATCTCTATCAAGACAGACCTGAATGCAGTCAGTCCCAGTTCTCTGATTACTCTAGGTGTAATTTTCCCCCTGAAGGTCCAAGTCTAGTAACCCAAGATCATTGATGAAGTCCATAAGATCCTACCTACTTTCTAGGTCTAGGAGGATACCTCCCTATTTCTCCCTAGCCTTTAGAGGAGTGTTAAAATCCCCCATGATGATACATTTAGAAAGATCTAACATAGACATAATTCTTCTAAGTTTATCCCAAAATGATTTGCGCTCACATTTTGTGTTAGGAGTATAGATATTCATGATTCACCAACTATCTTTAGACTTAATGTTTGTAAGGTTAAGGAGTTGAATATTACCTTCACCATAAACAATGTCTGTAGTCCAGAGATAAGCATTCCATAGATTCATCAACCCTCCTAAGGCTCCTTTTGAGTTCGTAGCAGACCTATTCATGGACTTGCTAAACTTGATTCCTTCTAGTTTGTCCTTAGTCATCTTTGTTTCTTGGATTAACATCACATCTGGTCTATGGTCCCTAATCATGTTTCTAACAACATCCTTCTTTTGCGGCCCATTTAGTATGTGTATGTTCCATGATATTAACTTTATTTATAACTTGAGGTGCAGGCTAACTGGATGGTCTATTGAGTTCCATCTGCTATGTTCTTCTAGGCTTCTTCTGGCCGAATCTGGTTCAGAGATTTGCACCCTGATATTTTCTTATTACCTCCTAGATCAACTTTGTTCTTACTTCTGGTTGTAACTAGGGAAACTGGGGAAGGATCCCTACTACTTTTTCTGTTCTTGACTTTTGTCCATTCCCCCTCCTTCTCTTCTTTGTGTTTTGCAAATATTCCTTCCATTCTTGTGAATCTTCCTAGAGTGGCCAAGATAAGGAGTGCTTCTAGTTACGCATCATGGCTCTTAGAATTTGTGGGCTCTTGTGGAGCATCCTTCATTGGGTTATGTGTGGGAAAGTAGACTCCTATTTCCCATGAAACTTCAGGGGATTGAGATCCCACCATTAAAGGGGAGGGGGGGTCTCTATTTCACACCCCTAGCCTACAGAGGGATTCATAGTACTGTCCTCCAAGATAGGGTTCACCCCTACAAAGGGCATCAGGTCCAGACATTTGACCACTGTAGAATGGGTCTTTAAAGGATCTTCTGTGGTAGCTGAGGCCAATTCAACTTCTCCCCCATGCATAGGGGGTTCCTTTTTCCTCCAAACTTGAGGTCCAGTGTGAGATTTTTCCTAGTTTGGGGCCTTGTGATGTTGGTCCTTTATATTCCCTCTAGACTTTTGGGTTTTCTTAGCTTTTTCCTTATCCAGAATAGGGCATCTCCTTGGGATATGGCTTGCCTTTTTGTAGTGGAAACATGCAAAAGGAACACTTTCATATTCCAGTTTCTAGAGTCTTTTACCAAGCTTTGAGTGGATTTCTATGACCTCTAGCATATATGTCCCTTCTTCGACGCCGATGCAGATTCTTGCAAAAGTGAGGCACCTCCTATCCTCAGTCACATGGTCAATCAAAAGGAGTTCTCCAAAGGCTTTAGCAATTTCAGAAAATACATCTTCATACTAGAACTCTAGTGGGAGCTTAGGTAGCCTTACCCAAACCGGAGCTTGGAAAAAAAAAGAATCATTTAGGTCCAGATTAGGGGACCACTTCTACAGGGAAAGAATATATTTACCGATAGCCCACGCCCCTGCACAAAGTATCTTGGCATAGTATTCTTGACATGAGAACTCAAAAGATAAGAATCCCCTAGCCATGGATTTTATTTCAAACTAACCCTTTAGAAACCATTTCCTCTTGGCAAAGGATATGATAGTATCAATGTTAGGCCTAGAGCCAACAAATTTACCCACTAGTGTGAGAGACATTGTAGCAATATTGTGGTCTATGAGTTCATCCGGTAAAGAGATGACATATTTACCTTTCTATTTATCAGAGAGATCTTTTATTATCAAAAAAAGGGACTTTCCTGAGGGTTTGATACCGAAAAGGGTTGACCACGAGCGATGCTAGTCTGAGTCCTCTTTGTCACCATGTTGAGCTTCTAACTATTCTTCTTTAGACCCCATCTCCTCTTTTCCTGGATCCTTCTATCTTTCGCATGGGGCCCCATCCTTGTTTGCTGTGTCTCCCTTTTCCAGGTTTGCCAGGGTTTCGCCATCTCCTCCTTCCTCTACAACTGCCAACGCCTACAAGGATAGTTTCCTGCCCGTTTTCAAATTTGGATTTTCTCTCGCTTCACTAGCTCCCGCTCTAGTCGCCATTGCTAATAGGGAATTATGTAATGTTCTACTTATCCTTAATGATTTTCTTGTTTTGCTTATTAAATGATATTTTTTCATTTTCTTTCCCATTATGGTTGATGTGAGGACACGTCGAGTAACAATAACATCTTTAGTATATGATTTCGAACCAATGTCTTGGTATACATCAAATATTTTTTTCATAATGGTTCTTTCACTATTATTTTCATATGTTCTTAACCCCAAATTTTTCAGTGTCTCTCTAAATTTCAGAGTTCTAATCATTTCAACAACTAATTAGCATCTTCCACTTTGATTTAAGTTTTAAAAATAGTTTTTCCACATTCTTCTAACTGTTCTTATACATGTTCTTTCATTAATTTAATCCTCTATATCATTCAAAATATTTCATCAATGTCAATTAGAAACTTTGGTTTTCTATGAAGTATTCTAGGAGGTGTTAATATTGGGGCATGCTCTTCATTTTTATTATGTGCATTACATGCATTAATAACATCAAATTCAATTGGTGTATCTTCTTCAATTTCATTGGGTGCATTCATCACATCAATTTAAAATGGTGTATGTTCATCACATTCATTAGGTTCATTAATCACATGCATTTTAATTGGTGTATGTTGATCATTTTGATTTCATGCATTCATCATATCAATTTGAATTGTTTCATGTTCACCATGTTTATTAGTTGTAATAGATGATGTACCTTCACATAATCTCCTCATACACTCCCTTTGTATTTCCTTTTCCGCCTCTTGTTGTTCGTTTGTTCCTCTCTTGTTCTTTCCCATTGTTGATATTGATTATCCTACACATAACATCATGATGAACATCCACAATCAAATAGAAAGAAAATAAAAAATGAGCACCATTATGCTATAATCTAAAGTAAAAATGATAAAATAAATTAAAAAACAAACCAAAAGGAAAGACGCATCAATCATTAAAAATGAAAACCTGTTTGTTGTCGCCGAAATACATGTGAAACAATAGTGGGACCTTGAAACAAGTTTCAATGCTGGTTTTTATGTTGTTGGGAGTAAAATATTCAATTTTCCTCAAAACACGTATGGGTTATGTAAACCTAAATACAACTTTTATATTTCCACATAACCCATACGCGTTATGTAAGACTAAATTTTTTGGCCTTAGTTCTACATAACCTATACGGGTTATGTAAAACTAGGAACCAAAGATGAAGTGGAGAGAGAGAGAGAGAGAGAGAGAGAGAGAGAGAGAGAGAGAGAGAGAGAGAGAGAGNAGGGGAGAGAGAGAGAGAGAGAGAGAGAGAGAGAGAGAGAGAGAGAGAGAGAGAGAGAGATGCATGTATACTTGAATATATATATATGAATATATTACTATAGATATGCATAACTAAATATATAAACACATATTATATATGTATGTCTATACATATGTGTAGTACATTCTAAGTTTACAAGCATATATTTTGATGTCTTCATAACCCGTACGGGTTATGGAAAACTCAAAATTGTGGTTTTAATTCTACATAACCCATACATGTTATGTAAAACTATGCATGGTACTATAAAATTTTCAAAACTTGAGCGGTTTATTTTTCACATTAAAACCCGTGCGGGTTTTAACTTCGTAAGAGGGTTGGAAAATGACCCTAAGGCTTGCAAGCCCATTTTCCCTCCATTTTTGTCCCTTTACATGCTTTTTCATCTTCCAACATGATTTCTTGACTTCATTGTCATAAAATTTACAAATTATCAATTGGGTATCTCTAAAATTACCACCATCATCTCAGACATCTTCTCAACTTTTTGACCATATAAATGTTTCTATTTTTGGACAACATTAGCATAGTAAACTTTAATTTTATTTACCAGTGTCTTGATAGTCCTCAAAGACATATGTCTACCATTGTTTTTAATAACTTTTCATCTACTTGATCAAATTCAAAACAAATTACATATTACTGTTCTACACTAGATTCTATACACTATAATATTTTTTTTCATTTTTGATTATTTTGATGCAAGTTATGCCCAGCGCATGAGCATGTACCAAATTTTATTGATGCGCTCACTTAAAAAAATCCTAAATAAAAAAATACTCAACAAAAAATTACAAAAAAATACACAACTTCTAGATCTCACTCTTACCTATCATCCTACCAAAGGGGTTTGCAAAATAGCAAATCTAACTATATATTTTGTGAAGTGCATAGAGATAACTATGTTATATTTTTCACAAAAAATCAAGAATAATTTTTTGTGCTCGAGAGGTTTGACCCTCTTAATCTTATCCATTTAAAAAAAAACATTATTATTTTAGAGACTAGATTTCGAGTACTACAATTATTATTCTTTTCACAACTCCTAGTTTTGAGTGCATGACCCTCAAATCTCTCTATGAAGTTGAGGTTTCCCTAATTTAAAAAAATAAGTGGCCACTTATACCCCCCTTTTTGTTCACCATCTTGGTGCACTTACCCATGGACAACATAATCAATAACCTTTATACCATGGCATTATACTTGCATACACGGTTTAAAATATTTCATGAAAAAGTCATTGAAAAAATCTTTGATGAAGAAAACTATTGGTATAGATATGAGTGGCAACACAAAGGTACTAGACATGTGCATGGGGTTCTATGGATTAAACAAATGCACCTGATATAGATAAAATTAATTGGAACAATGTAATAGAACTTGAAAGAGCACATATGTCTTTAGACATGTATGTTACCACTTGGAACCCTCGTGAGGCATCATTTAGATACAACACAATATTTCGATATCCACTAGATGATCCATGCTTGATCAAAAAACATGAGATATTAGCTACATAGACCACTCATGACTTCAAAGAATTAATTAACCAAGTCCAAAATCATACAAAATATAGAGAAGGAACATGCTTAAGAAAGAAGGGGTAAAAATTTGTGGGTCGATACAAATATCCATGGAAAGAACATAATAACTCCACCTTATCATGTAATGAAAATGGGAAGAAAAACTATGAACCTGTAATAAATTATGTTAGGCTTAACATACATAGTAAAGAAATGCTACTGATATGGAGAGCCAACATAGATTTCTATCCCGTTGTCTCACGAGATCTTATTCTCAAATACAATGCCAAGTATGCATCAAAATAAGAAAAAAAATCTAAAATTTGCATTAATATGGTAAAAATAATATCTACAACCTTCTTACTTCTAAAGAGATTTTTTTGTCATTAATTTTATGCAAAGTCATATATCAGTGAATGTAACCAAATGAAGTCATATAATAAAGGAGACACAATAAACATCGAGAAGAGAGCACAAAGTTACCATTTAAGCACAAGTATGTTATCGAGCACTCCAGAGCCAACATTTCATTTGAATTTAGATCCATTGTATCTGGACACCGAGTAGGAAGTGTTGCATAGATTTCAAGGCAAAAATTAGGCGAGTCATTAGGACTCCAAACACATGATTGGATACAATTACAAGGTAGATCCACCAATGAAGTTTCAAAAGGTATACAACATTGGAGATGTAACCTAATTTTAACCACTTAATCTCCACCATTTATTCTTGATTCCCTAGATCTGGTTAACCGCCTGAAGATTGTATAAGATATCAGTTTTGAACATTGAGCATAGAGTTAGAATTGTTTTTGGAGTTATTTTTTATGTTGCTAAAGCTAAAGAGTTAATGAGGATGTAAAAGAGAGAAAAAAAAGATATATGTAGGATGAAGTAGAGCTTATGATACTAATCTGTTGAGTGAAGAACAAGGTAACAAAGTTATAGATCACACTAAGTTTGGAGAATATTTTATTGATGCATCTTTATCAGACATTTTGTAGTCAATTTTGTTGTAATCAGAGAAGTACAAATCCCACTTGTCGGTAGGCCCTAACACATCTTATATTTTGTAAGTCCTTTAACCAGGTACATCTCTTAGATTATAGATTGTAAAAGCCTTTAGCAAGGTAGACTGCATAAGTCTTTTGTACTCTTAATCGAGTATATTACTCCTAACAGGGTAAGCTACCATAAGCAGCTAATATTGTAGCTCTAACCAAGCAACCTTTATACTGCAATAGTGAGGGATTGTGGGTGTCATCCCCACCATAATTTTTTGATCTAATAAATCATTTTTGCATGACCAAAATAGTTGTGTTATGTGTTGCATATTTCATGATGTGAGTTATTTACTTTATGTTCATTTTATGCATTGTATTCAACTTGGTAATTGATCACTGTCAATGGTTAAAAATTTTAAGAGTACTGATTCACCTCTCCCCTCTCAATACATAACTTTCCTAAGTTATCTTGAAAAATCCTACAATTGGTTTCAGAGCTAGTCTCTTAAGAAAAGGGTTTAACCACCTAAGATGAAAGATCATGGCTATGGAAAGTTACAAGCAATCTAAGAAAATTGATAGTCTTGAGTTTGAACTAGAAAATGCACATGAGGTGATTGAAGATCTGAAAAGAAATTTAGAAAAGTCCTTGAGAGTGAGAAAGCATCTGTGTAGTGAACTTAAATCCACACAAGAACATGTTGATAATATTGAGACAACATCTGAAGGTAGTTTGAGTGATGAAGTTGAATCAACCATCGTAGAGCTCTTGGAAAAGAACAAGATGTGTGATCAAAATGAAACACTTCTATAAATCATTACACTTGAGAAAATCCATGAAGAAGGAAGTATCAAGAAGTGTCTTATAGCTTCCTATCTATGACGTGCAAGAATCTAAGATAGTGTGAATGGTGGCTCTCAAGTGATCCTTAAGAAAAAGACCCATGCAAGGTGCACCATAGAATGGAAGATTCAAATGATGATGCGAATGAGAAATAATCTAAGATGAAATGCAAGAACTAAGCTATGATGCAAATGCAAGAACAAGGAAAGCAAAGATAATCTAGCAAGATTACAATACCTCCTAGTTGAGCTATGTGATTTAAGCTAAATACAATAAGGAAATACTAATCTAGAATTCAAGAGTGCTCAAGAATGCTCTAAAAATGCAAGTAAACAAAGTGATATAACATAACAATAACATGAGTGAGTAATCTATCATCCTTTTTCAAGAGTGAGGAGAAAGCCTCCCTTTAAAGAGAAATGAATGGTAGAGATTAAGAGGCAAAATCTAAGGGTGGAGACAAATTCTCATTTTGACTTTGGTGCACCAGATTCTCAAGAGGGAAAATCAATGGACATGGTTAAGAGGCAAAAAGATGTGTGGAAGAGATTAAGAGGAAAAAGGAGATTCCACTCATCCTGGAAAGTGTGCATTCAATGTGTAGATAAAAAGTCTTTTTATTTTTGTTTTAAATTAGAAAATTCCTTTTTCATGTGCACACATAGGATAAGGTGGATTTTATTATTTTATTATTATTTTTCATTTAATTAAAAGCAAGCATGTTCTCTTAATATTAAATAACGCATAGGATAAACTGGTCAAACTTTAGGATATAATCAAACAAATGATTAAGTGGTGATTTGATCAAGAAAATAAGACATTAAATAAATATGCAAAATTGATTAAGCACAAGATGTAGCCTAGTATTTAAATTTCAATGTTTAGAAAGGGGATCATAGTCTACTAGACCATTTTGGGTGATTACATTTTCCCCTCTTTAACTAATGTGTGAGCGATCTGGGAACACATTAGGTCAAAGAAAGATGATGTTAAGGTAACTGATAGAGATCTGACTTTGAACTTGATTGGACAAAGCAAGAAAGGAAACTAATCCTAAAATTTACCAAACGAGAACTAGCAAAGATAGCAAGATTCCAATGCACAGTAAGAAAAATGGAATACTGGAATAGAGATTGAAAGACAAGACAATAAGATGTCAAAATCAATTTGCAGCTTTGAAAGATAGGTTATTCTTACCCCCTCGGGATAGAAATTGAAATGAGGTAGAGGAGATGCAAAAATTAGATAGATTTGATCAAATCATGATAAGATAAGGTTCGATATGGTTGATAAGAACACAAGACCAAGTTTGACCACCAAGTGATGAAAATTTTCCCCAGTTTGAATTAGCTTGACCAAATAGGTATAGCATTAGCATTAGGTCAAGTAAAGAAGAAAGGTGATGAAATGATGATGCAGAAGGAGAAATGGTGATTGCCTTAAAAGATTCAAGAGATTAGCCTCAAAGGGGTAGTCAACTACGCATGGAAGAAAAGAACTTTAAAATACAAATTTGACAATCAATATGAAATCAAATTTTGATTTCAATCCTGAAAATGGATCCAGGACGTCAAAATTAGGTAAGGGTCCAAATTTTGCAGAAATTGAGGACTTTGAAAATTTAGGTCAAAATGCAATGATCGGTAGGGAAGGTACGCGATTGAGTACAAATGACTATCTGTCTGAAATGTAAACTACTATGAAGATGCAAAGTGTGATTTGCAAGGGTTAATTAGATAGGTCCTTGTTTTTATCATCAAGCCTTATTTAGGGACATTGCGAGATCATACAACCATCATTAGTGCAAGTGCAACTATGAATATATGAATATGATCTATATTAGAGAGAATGTAGGAAACACATGTAAGCAGTGAGGCATAAGGGCCAAGATGACCTGAACACAGTTTCAAAGTTAATATTGCAAGTAACCATAAGCATCAAGGCATAAGAGTCCATGATGACCTGAATGGTTCATGCGTAAGCAAACACAATGTAATAATCAAGGATATAGCTCTAGATCTCCCCAATGTCCAAGGGGTAAAGGAAAGAGACACCCAAGATCACCAAAGTGATACCCACAGGAAAAAACTAAAGAAAACATGCCACATGTCCTTAGTTATCTAGTTGTAATATCATGGAGAGGCCAAGGAGAGAATATTCAGTGAAAATCATTAATCGGTCAACACATAAAGAAAATAATTCATAACATGTCTCAGTCATTTCAGTTTAAGAACAGTGTGAAAATGAAAAAGAATAAGCACCGACTCGCTAGATCTCATGCCTGTAGGTGAGAAATATCGCATAATACTAGACTGAAGACAAAGCATCTACTCAAGGTAGCATCTCTGATAAGTGTTAAGAAATACTTAATGTCAAAGGAAGTGTTAAGAAACACTATTGGGGGTGAGCCACTAAGAAACATCATCTCACACCAAAGGAGGATACAGTTTATGCCCCCTAGCCCTAGAGAAAGATAAATCCTAGACCAAAGAGACTAGAGATGGAATTCAAAAGGGTTCAGAGTGCAAAGCGACAAGCTGATAGACATAAGTGCATGGGTTTCAAGTAGACATTAGACATAACCTTGTGGTCGTGAGTTCGAGCCCCATGGTGGGTGCCAAAAAAGTGTGATCAAAATGACACACTTCTATAAACCATTACACTTGAGAGAATCCATGAAGAAGGAAGTCTCAAGAAGCATCTTATAGCTTCCTATCTATGATGTGTAAGAATCTAAGATAGTGTTAATGGTGGCTCTCAAATGAACCTTAAGAAAAAGACCCTTGCAAGGTGCACCATAGGATGGAAGATTCAAATGATGATGCAAATGAGAAATAATCGAAGATGAAATGGAAGAACTAAGCTATGATGCAAATGCAAGAACAAGGAAAGAAAAGCTAATCTATAAATATTATAATACCTCCTAGTTAAGCTATGTGATCTAAGCTAAATACAATAAGGAAATACTAATCTAGAATTCAAGAGTGCTCAATAATGCTCTAAAAATAGAAGTAAACAAAGTGATAGCATAATAATAACATCAGTGAGTAATCTATTTTTTTTTGCAAGAGTGAGGAGAGAGCCTCCTTTTAAAGAGCAATGAATGATAGAGATTAAGAGGAAAAATCCAAGGGTGGAGAAAAATTCTCATTTTAGCTTTGGTGCACAAGATTCTCAAGAGGAAAAATCAACGGACATGGTTAAGAGGAAAAAATATGTGTGAAAGAGATTAAGAGGCAAAAGGAGATTCCACTCATCTTGGAAAGTGTGCATTCAATGTCTAGACAAAAAGTCTTTTTCTTTTTGTTTTAAATTAGGAAATTTCTTTTTCATGTGCACACATAGGATAAGGTGGAATTTACTATTTAACTAAAATATTTTTCATTTAATTAAAAGGAAACATGTTCTATTAATTAAATAAATCTTAGGATAAAGTGGTCAATCTTAGGATATAATTGAATAAATGATTTAGTGGTGTTTTTATCAAGAAAATAAGAGATTAAATAAATATGCAAAATTGATTAAGCACAAGATGTAGTCTAGTATATAAATTTTAATGTTTAGAAAGGGGCTCATAGTCTACTAGACTCTTTTTGGGTGATTGGGTGATCACACAAGACACTCACTGAGAAACTGAAATCAGCAAAGAAAGATCAAGAAGCACAAAAATTAAGAATCACTGAGATACTTGGTGCTAAGGGAACAATTTAAGATGCACTAAAATTAGCCAAAGAAGATAAAAGAAAGTCTGAAACTAAAATAACTGAGAAATAATCTAAGAATCAAGCACTGAAGTGTGAAGTTGAAAGACTAGGTAGTGAACTGAAATCTGAAAAAGAAGCCAATGAGGTACAAAAGAGAAGTGATGAAGCACTAACATTGTTGGATTCACAAATCAAAGGTCAGAAAAAACTAACGCAGTGAACTTAAATCCACACAAGAACATGTTGATAATATTGAGACAACATTTGAAGGTAGTTTGAGTGATGAAGCCAAATTGAACATTGTAGAAATCTTGGAAAAGAACAAGATGCTCACCGAGCAACTGAAGTCAGCCAAGAAAGATCAAGAAGCACAAAAAATAAGAATCACTGATATGCTTGACTCTAAGGGACTAGTTGAAGATGCACTAAAATTAGCTGAAGAAGATTAAAGAAAGTCTAAAACTAAAATTAATGAGAAAGAATCTGAGAATCAAGCACTGAAGTATGAAGTTGAAAGATTGGCTAGTGAACTGAAATTTTAAAAAGAAGCCAATGAGGTACTAAAGAGAAGTGATGAAGCACTAAGATCATTAGATGCATAGATCAAAGGTCAGAAACAACCTAGAGACAAAACTAGACTTGGATTCAATAGAGAGAGCACGACTGAGAAAGGAGAATCATCTAAGCAAGCTGACAATAAAGATACTTCTACCCAACCAAAGTCAAACAAGCCCAGTTGTTACCACTATGGGAAATATTGACATACTCAAAATGTATACATAACCAAAAGGGGTAAGTCTTTGAGCTCACCTAAGTAATCAGAATATATCTATAACTGTAATAAGTAGGGGCACCGAGCATTTGAATACAAATCTTGAGAAGTGTAAACAACATAAGGAAGCCAAAGTTTTCACAATGGATACTATAGTAATTGCAACAAGTATGGTCACAAGTATGAAGAACGCAAATCACCAAACATAAATGACAAATGGGTATAGAACCGATGGAACATGTAGAGTAACCAACATAATACATCTATACCATGGGACTACAATACAAGGATATCATGTTTAGTTTGTGCAAGGTATGGACACATTGCTGAAAATTGTATGTTATTACATGGAAGAAACAATAGGAGATCTTGGAGAATCTTGATCAGAATGAAATGTTTCCATTGTCACAAGCCAGGTCACCTTGCCAAAAAATGTAGGTACTGAGAGAAAACTCCAACCGAGGAAGAGACATCTGAGAAAACAAAAGTAAATGTTGAATAAATGAGAGAGAAGATGAATAGGAAATGGAGAAAAAAGGCTATTGAAGATGAAATATCATTTGGAATAGTTTAGGGCACCACATCCTCCTGATCGAGTGCAACTCACTCTGCCTAATTAGTAAAGAGGTATGTATATGAACTACAAAGAAAATCTTTTTAATCTTAAATTGGTTCCTAGCGTAAGTGCAGAGATCCATAGTAGAATATGTAGATGTATTCAGATACATATTGTTAAATTCATATTTTACATCATTTGGTAAGAAGTAGAGGTAATTGGTAAAGAATTTATTGTTATTGTTATTTATTGTTATTTTACCCTAAACCTAGAGAAAGATATAAATAGACCCTATCATAAATCATCGTTACCTATCATTTTCAAGAGCATCGTGAGAAAAGTTGTAGAGTTGAATCTTCAAGAGAATTCAAGTGATTAACAAGGTATTCCTGAACTATTTCAATCTATTGTAAGATCAGTTGAACACATTTGGATATCATTTGTCATTTCCCTATTTTTGGTTGCATAACCGAGTTAAGAAAAGTGAAGCCCTAAGTAAATCTAGAAGAAAAATTGAAAACAATGGCACTGAAGATGAAGAATCTAGTTATAGTGCAGATTGTTGAACCTGTGAACCTGAAGTATAAGTTACCTCCAACAATGGTAGCAAAAACTGACAAGATGGGAGGTCTTACATCGATTTCACCAAGGGTTATATTGATCAAAGATGTGTGAGTATTCATCCATTACAAATTTTGAATATATATGCACAGCAAAGTGATGCGTAATTTTAGAAATTATGTGTGAACAGAAAATTGAAGGATGAATATGTTCATTTGGAGACAAAGGGTTTGAGTCATGCCCTTCACATACCGAAAGTATTCAAAAATGAGTGGGTAAGAATGGTCCTTAGCTGAGTTCATGACCAGTTCATGTGGCTTGAACAACCATTGAAAATAAGAAAAGAGGTTTTACACATTGTAACTGGTTACCCTACTGGAGATAAGCCAAAGGCTATAAGGAAAATTGAGAGAAAAAATTAAGAGAATTAACCAAGGCAAAGTGGGATGGGAGAGGTCAGAAGAATTCTACTATTGAAGATCCTGAACAAAAAATTGCATGTAATGTCATATCCTACTGAGTGTTTCTATCTTCAAGAGTTGACAAACTACCATTTGAAGTTATAGATTTGGCATACAAGATTGTGAAGAAGAACATGGAGATTGACATTTGTGAGATTTTTCTGAAGCAATTAGAAGACAACATGAATACTATAAGGAAAGAAAATAAAAATACTTTAAATTTTGGATCATTACATGTATGCATATATTTCTATTTTATGATATTTTTCCCATCTATTGGTAATGTTACATGGAGCACTGAGATGCTTGTCATATATCAAATAAATGATTACATCCCGAGTCTAGGTGAAGATATTGATATGATAATTAATGATTATTTCCTTAAGTTTCAAGCTAAGATGCATAAGAAGTATAGTAACACCCCAATTGGTTGAAAACTATCATGACACCATATGTTTTAAAGTGGACACCAACACATGTAACATAAAGGTAGTTGAACCAAGAAGTATCTGGATATAGCCTATGGGATACGAGATGGACACAGACATTACAACACAAAAAATTGAAGCTATGTTAGCAAATCCTGCTGACAAAAGAGCCAAAAGATATGACACTTATGAAGAGGTGAAAGAGAAGATAAAATAAGAATTATTAATACCTAAAGCCCAAAGGAGGATATAAAAAATGATTGATAAACTGTCAAAGGATCTTAGAGTTCATGAAGAAATAGATGAGGATGAATCCTCTGAGACAAAAGAGAAAGAACCACTAGCAATGATGGCCTCACCAAGTACCAAGACAACTAGATGGCCAAATACATGGTCCACAACTACACCGAGAGTGAAAAGGAGAATTGAAGTAGATGAGCCAAAAGGTAAAACATATGTGAGAATAAAGAAGGTTACAATTTAGACAAGGATAAAATTGAACTTGAAAGAAGACAGTGAGACAGACACTGAAGACCTCAACAAATATAAGAATATAAGCTCAGGTTAATTGCAGATGACTCTAGATGAGTCAATTGAGTTACTTCAGAAGAATGGAGGAATTTCAGGAATCTAGTACATGAAGTATGGCAACTAGAATGAAGAAGGTAAAACAAAGATAGAAGAGGCATTTGTTTTTACTTTGCATATGTTTAAACTTGCACCAATTGAATTTTTTAATCATCTACCTACTGAACTTTATAGAAAAATTGATGCTAGATAGAAGTATGCATTAAACATTGAAAAGAAAATGAGGGAAAGATCCCTAATTCTAGATCAACCCAGAATGACTATAACTGAGATTGATGAGAAAATGAAAACCTACTTTAACT
This sequence comes from Thuja plicata, assembly GCA_018584345.1. Taxonomy (NCBI): domain Eukaryota; kingdom Viridiplantae; phylum Streptophyta; class Pinopsida; order Cupressales; family Cupressaceae; genus Thuja; species Thuja plicata. The sequence goes on along the minus strand of MU223732.1, from coordinate 1,404,861 downwards.
ATTTTCTTATTAAAAGTAGATCGTTAAGGATCATGCTTGGAGAGTTAGAGCAAGTACAAGATGAGAGTGATGACCAATGGAGAAAAATTCTCTATATATACATAAAAGATAAGATAGGAAAAGATCAAGATACCGAGGAGTAAGGTAAGGACAATCCCATTGATCTTACATTGGATAAAGAAGAAATATTGATTGAAAATATTACAGAGGAAGAACCTTCCACCAAAATTGTAGAAGTTGAAGATGTGATGATAGAAAAGGAAACAGATACTGAACTATAAATGGATACAATTGATTTTTTAGATGCAAAACTATTAGAGGAAGTTCTAGAAAAAGTCAAAAAGTTTTTATATGTTGATATTGGCATGTATAATGTTTCAACTGACACTAAAGAGAAAGGCACCGAATCACGTAAGGAAAAAGAACAATGAGAAATTGAGAAGCCTGAGGCCACCGAGCCCCACATAGAATAGAACACCAATGCATCTTCAAGTGAAAACCCCACATCACAACAAGAGAAAGTCAGTGAACCTCCCAAGGATCAAGAAAAAGACAATACCGAGGGTAGACATGAAACACAAAAGGAAGAAGAAAGGACATAATAGAAGAAAGGACAAGACATAAGATAGAAGAGAATACCAAAGAGGAACAAGAAGAAAAGAAAGAGGAGTCACCAACCACTAAAGGAAAAGACAAGAAAGAAAAAAATGAAAGATGAAAGTATATTTGATGCTATTGAGACCACATCTGATGCATTAAAGGCATCCCCTTCCATAAAATTATCTACTCGTGATAGTATGATGACTAAGAAGAAGAAATTAAAGAAGAGGAAACTTTTATATATGAGCCAATTGATCATATTACCTCAAGTTGATCTATCTACTATAGTTCCTGATGAGATGAAAGAGTATGTAGAATTGGTAAGACTTAAGGACATATAGAATAAATCTTTTCAGAAGAAAAAAGAAAACACTGTATTGGAAGCTGAGAAATAAGTATTACAAGTGATTGTGCCAGATGCTACTATAAATGAAGAGGCAAGTATTCTTAATCAAGTAGTACATTTGATTCAACAAGTGTGAGAACCAAGCATAGACACAATCAATGGCATGATGAAAATTCATCAGAAGAGCATGGAACAAAACCTATTAGAAGAGATTTTAAAGAACATTCCACTTGATAAAGTATCTCTTTCTGAAGCATGCACTGACATGGAGAAATTTTTTTCTGATATTCTTTTATTATTTCAAAAAATATGTTCCATTTCACTATTCATTAAGGAGATCAAAGAAAAAGAGGAATATCTTGAACAAGAGATGAACGAGAAGCTAAAGAACATATCAATTGAGCCTCGATCCCTACATGCCTATCACTGAAAGGTCAAATAGTTAATGGGAAGGAAAAAAGATCTTAGAAATGTAGAATGTACACTAAGGATGGAACTCCTTGAGCTACAAGCAACACTTATTCCCCATTTGGAGTCAATGCAGACTCATTTGAAGAAAGCCAATGACCTAGTTGCTTCTCCAGACCACATTTCATTGGATGCTATTACTAGTTTGGCAGCGGAAATTGCTACGCAAATAGTTGTTATTAATACATTAAAGGATACATGGGAAAAATCCCTATCCAATGCCAAGACCAAGTTCAAACACTTTTTTGATCAGATATCTCCGGAAGATAAGAGTAAGTATTATTTTGGCATGTTTGTCAAAAATGGGGGATATATAAGGATAGTATGAGAAATAAGATATGTAAAAAGGGAGATATATGTATGGATATTTATGTAAAGGAGATATGTATGTTTACATAAGAAGTAAAATTTTGAGGATTATTATCAAAGGGCCTGGGTCATAAGTATTTTTGAAGTTTTGAAAATTTTGATGACTTTGAAGTTTTTCACAAAATGCCAAACAAATGTCAAACGGGGAGATTGTTACTCCTAAAGAGATTTTTTTGTCATTAGTTTTCTACAAAGTCATGTATCAGTGAATGTAACCAAAGGAAGGAATTCATATAATAAAGGAGACACAGTCGATAAAGGCAACCTAGATAGCCACCGAGCATCGAGCACCGAGCACCAAGCAAGCTGCATATACCAAGTTATGAAAAGACAGTTACTGAGCACTCATAAACACCGAGAAGAGAGCACAAAGTTTCCAAGTAAGCACAAGTATGTTATCAAGCACTCCAAATATGAAATTTAATTTGAATTTAGATACTTTATATCCAGACATCGAGTAGGAAGCGTTGCATAGATTTCAAGGAAAAAATTAGGTGAGTGATTGGGACTCCAAACACATGAATGGATATAATCACAAGGAAGATCCACCAATAAAGTTTCAGAAGGCATGCTACATTGGAGATGTAACCTAAGTTTAACCACTTAATCTCCACTATTGATTCTATATGCCCTAGATCTGGTTAACCGCCTAAGTCCTAGTTAACATCCTGAAGATTGTATAAGAGATCAGTTTTGAACATTGAGTTGACATGTTGTTGAAGTTTTTTCTGATGTTGCTAGAGTTGTAGAGTTAATGAAGATGTAAAATAGTGAAGAAAAGGAGAGGTATTTAGAATGAAGCAGAGCTTATGATACTAAGCTACTGAGTGCAGAACAAGGTAACAAAGTTATAGAGCACAATGAGTCTGGACAACATTTGATTGATATATATTTATCAAACATTTTTTAGTGAATTTTGTTGAATCAGAGAAGTAAAAATCTCACTTATGGGTAGGCCCTAATAGGTCTAATATTGTGTAAATCCTTTCATAGGTACATTTCTTAGATTAGAGATTATAAAATCCTATAACAAGGTAGACTAAATAACTCTTTTCTACTCTTAACCAAGTATATTAATCCTAACAGGGTATGCTACCATAAGTAGCTAATATTGTATCTCTAACCGAGCAACCTTTATACTGCAGCAATGAAGGATTGTGGGTGTCATCCCCATCACATTTTTTTCCTCTAACAAAGGATTTTTGCATGACCAAAATAGTTGTGTTATGTGTTGCAGATTTTATGATGCGAGTTACTTACTTTATGTTCATTTTATGCATTGTATTTAACTTGGTAATTGATAAGTGTGAATGGTTAAAAATTTTAAGAGTACTCATTCACCCCTCCCCTCTCAGTACATAAATTTCATAAGTTATTCCAATAATTCCTACAAACCCAACAAGAAGACAACGCATATCTCACAACATACAAGAAATTCATGACCGAGGTTGTAGCCGAGCATGACATAGGGGCACAAGAAACATGTCACATGCTTAAAAAATGACCCCATGTCCAAAAAGGAATAAAGTCTAGTGTCTGTAATCATTGATCAACCCCCGAGGTATAAAAACCTTGTTCAAGAGCCGCTCGAGACACGTGTCATCACAACGAGGTTTCTAGAAAGAGAGACCCGCCATGATCCCTCTAGAATTCTAGAGACATAACAAGTGCCCACTGAAAAGAAAAGTCCATGGCCAAGGGAGAAAGGGGCCTGTGCCAATGAGATCTCTATCCCAAAAGGAAGCCCAATGATGAATACTATAATAATTCAAGTTGTATGTATAGAAATATACAATAGATAATATAAATTTTAAATATTTTAATTAAGTTTTAATATATCATATTATCTAGTAATATATATAGACATTTACTAAAGAAAAATTAGCATACATATATACATACACACACACATATGTATATATACATATATATACATGTGTATATATACATGTATATATATGTATATATGTATATATACATGTATACACACACATACATACATACATACATACATATATAATACATATACATACATACATATATAATACATATACATACATACATATATAATATATATATATATACACACACACATATGTATATATATGTATATATGTATATACACATGTACACACACACACACACACATATACAGAGAGAGAGAGAGAGAGAGAGAGAGAGAGACTGTAGCTGATTAAATTCTCTTATTAATAATAAGTATCTATAATTATAAAATACCCAAAAACTATAGGTTAGTAACAAGAGAGACCCACCACAATCCCTCTATAATTAGGCGGACATGACAAGTGTCCATCAAAGAGAAAAGCCCATGGCCAAGGGAGAAAGGGGCCTTTGCCAATGAGATCTCCGACCTTAAAGGAATCCCAAGGATGAATAATTTAAGAATTCAGGCTGTCTATATAAAGATATACAATAGATAATTTAAATTTTCAATATTTTAATTAAGTTTTAATATATCATATATATATACACACACACACACACACACACACACACACACACACTAAAGAAATTAACATACACACACACACAAATATATATGAGAGAGAGAGAGGGGTTGATTAAATTCTCTTATTAATAACAAGTATCTATAATTATAAAATACAAAAAAAATGTTGGACTTTGACATCCCCAAATATCATCATTTTCTCTATTTCACAGACCTAGCTCGTGGAATCCTTAGGGGGTATGTCAATACCAACATTCAATGTCCATAGTAATTGATAGAAAAAACTACAATTACTAACATATCATTCTTTCAATTGTCTTAAAAATGTCTATTGAAAATATAAGAAAAATGTAATTACAGAATATTAACTTTTTATAAAAACATTCACAAAGATTCAATAGATACTTGTCATGCCTTTGAAGAAGGATTTTCTCCCAAATTCCTCTCTATTAGAGGTCCTATATGCTTCCCTTCATACATTGAATTGTTAATATGTTAGTCTATCACGTTTAGCTACATTATATATTAAATTTTTAAGCTGATAGACTTTGTGTGGGAGCTATGCTCTAGGAAATGCATTTCTCCTCTTAGATAATTGTCAGCCTTCTTCTCGAATATTTTCTTTTCCGATTGTGAAAACTATTTTGAATTTTATTTCCTGTTATTTTTGGAAATTTCCATTCTTATCCCTTACTTTCCTTGAAAACCTAGAATTTTTTTCAGGTTCTAGCCAAAAAACTACTTTACATTTTGTTTCCTCTTATTTTGGCAAGTTTGCATTCTTATCCCTTCTTTTCCTTGAAAACCCAAATTTTTTATGGTATCTTTTATCATTGCATTCAATCAACTTAATCCTAGCCCCCTAGCCCACGAAGAAGTAGTTATATAACACAAATCTCAACAGTTAAAGTTGCAAACAACTCAAAAAAATGAAATTCGGATGACAGGAATAATCCCAACCGACAGAGTAATGGAGGTATGACTTTCTGTTGTCTTCTTTTCAATTTCATTTTATTAGTGACACGTAGGGGGAATGTTTGAATAGGTGTGTACATATTATAATTTTTATAAGTCCCAATATATAAATCTGTTGGTCCATTTCTTAATACATTCTCTACCTTGATAGGTAGGATTGGTTGTCTCAATCTCCCATTTTTGGTTAGATTTTGGTATTATTTGTTTACATTTGGTAGCTTCATCCTTGTATTTGATTTAAAAATCCCTACCCCTTTTAGCTAAGTCAATTTTTTTCTGTGGTGAGTAGCTTCAACCCTCTTCTTTCTTTACATTTAATTTGAGTGTTTAAACAAATCTGCCCTTTTATTCAATTTTTTTGATTTATGTTGTTAATGTCCAAACTCATATCATTTATTGCCTCCAATATAATCTACACTCCGATTTACTATTCTAAATAATTTCTAGGTGAGTTTTGGTTAAATATTGTGGTTTTCCACCTTGCCCCACTTTTTGACTACTTAGAATTAAATTTATTTATGCACCCTTTATTCACAATATGCAAACGGTGCATCTCAACACCACCAAAATATTAGAGTACATTGAGAATTATTCATTAATCCAGACATTTTTTAAACCTCCAGCTGAATCAACTTTGTCTGTTTGCACTAATTCGTAAGTTTTGAGGGCTTTCTTGTCAAATCAAAGATGTGCATATCCCTAAATGGTATTTTGAACGACAACTTTTGACTAAACTTAGGCATTTCATGCCTTTGTGAATATCTATACCCTATCTCTGGGATTGCAGACTTAAATAGGTATAGTGGGCACTATCAAAGTTTTTGGAATTTCAATATTCTAAGATAGCTTGTAGGAGTTTTCCACTATCTATTGATGGTTCTTAAGGAAAATGCAATCACTCCCTTCTTTTTGTAGAAATCTTTGATCCATCTATAAGAATTCTTTGTGGTCTCTAGTCATTTGACTTTTGATAGAAGCACTTATTAGTTCTACCTTATATAAATGCTCATACTTCTTTTTTGTTGACACAACTATTTAGGTTTTATTATAAAATGTTGTTTTCAAGGATGTTGATTACGACCTATTTTTGTATTTGTAGGTTGTAAATGTTCCAAAAAAGGGATCTCATAAGCATCCTCATTCTGATCATATTAAGGTACATAATTATTTGTGCTCTCTTGTCATTTGAATGTTGATGAAGCACTTATTACTTCTACCTTATATAAATGCACATACTTCTCTTTTGCTAACACAACTGTTTAGGTTTTATTACAGAAATGTTGTTTTCAAGGATGTTCATTATGACCCATTTCTGTATTTGTAGGTTGTAAATGTTCTAGAAAAGGGAGCTCATAAGAATCCTCATGTTGATCATGTTGAGGTACATTTCTCTCTGCAATAGGAATTCAATTCTTCATTCTTTGTGCTTAAACCATGTTATGGCTTTCATTTCATGATCACATTAGCAGTGGCCATTACACTATGGTAGGGGGTTTTATAAATTTTTAAATTGACATTATTGTCATCAAGATGAGTTATGAGGTAATGTACTGTCATAAGAAGAGTAGACATATAGAACACTTACACTATAAAATATGACTATTCTAAGATAGGTTGTATGACTTTTCCACTATCTATTAATGGTTGTTGAGGAAGCTGCAGTTGCTCCCTTGTTTTTGTGCAAATCTTTGATCTAACTATAAGAATTATTTGTGATCTCTTCTAATTTGAATTTTGATGAAGAAATAACATAACTCAAAAAATTTCTTTATTTCCAATAGAATTATAGAACAAAATTGCAGCCTCAACTTCCAATCATTTTTAGAATTATTGTTTCTTAGAATTCACTATTAGGAGCAGTAGCTTTCTTGCTCCAAAGCTAACTCATCACCTCCACACTCATTATATATTATTTCCAAACTAACCTTATAGCCCCTAATCATCTTGTGTTCCCTTTCCTCTCCTATTTATGGTATTTATTGATGCAGTCCTGAATTGAACATCTTTTCATGTGATTGCTTTAGGTAGGAAGATATTCAAAACAAAAACACCAAATGAACAATCAATTAACACTCCACTCTATGGATGCATGATAGTGGATTCAGTAAATGGAAAAACCCAAATTGATGATATTTTTTTGGTACATTTTTTGTGGAGTATACAACAAAATAATTTTCCTTGATGCCCATTTGATGAAAGCCTAAAGCGATGGGAATTTATGTTTGTTTGAGTTTGAATTGTTAGGTGTGTCTAAATACTTGAGAACACAATTATTATGTGTGTGTGAATTCTTGAGTCATTGTAGGTTGAATACCTCATTTAGAGAAGCCTGAGTCTTTTTTAAAGTCTTTGTAGTGTCTCTTTTTGGGAAATTGAAATAGAGAAAGTTTTTTGAAATTTTCATTACAAACTTACATACAATCTTTAAAAAATCAGACGTAGTCAATCTAAACAATAAGATAATAAAACACGTAAAACAACAATCTATTTCAAGAAATTAATATACTTCCAAGGAATCAAATTTGACTCTTTAATTGAGCACCGAATTCAATCATTATAGAGACTAGATTAATATAGCGCACAAAACCGTAGCAATTCCTACTTTACATTATTCAACACTTTACAGAGACTAAATCTATATTCCAGAATTTTTTGGAGCCCCATATTTTTCCACTGTTATAGAAGTCCTTAATGTTTCATATCCTGCCACAATAATATCAAATAATTTTATTTAGAAGAAAACAATTGGTATTATCTATTGGTAAGATTTTTATGGATGGAAAACCTCATTTGAAATTATGATTGTGAATATCATTGAATTCCGTATTTTTGAATTCCACTTCTTTCAGATCTTTGAGGAAGGCCTTCTTCTCTTTTCCCAGCTTAATTCCCTTCTCATTCATAAATTTTATATGTGACAACACTCTAAAAAATTGTTGTCCTTCCTTTTATTAGTTCTTTGAACTTTAACTTCTGAAGGAAATGCAGCCACTTGTTTAAAATACAAAATTGATGGTGATAAGTGAGAACCTTACTTCTTTCCTTGGATAAATTTGACAATGCTTTATTCACATTAGATCCCTCCCTTTCCATGTTCTATAATCTCATTAAAACTAGCTTTATCATTGATTTTATCTTTGCCTATAAGTAGTTGCAAGCTTCATCAATTGAAATCTTTATAAAATCAGAGATATTTTGATTCTTTTTTCTTTTGTCATTTCCTCCATGAATAACAATAGAAAGGAGTAATAAGAAAAATGAAAAGATGGGAAATGTATAGTTGGTTGACTGTTGGGAAAATAAATTCTATTCCCTTCCATTTCTCAGCTCCATGCATCCACAAATCCAAATATATATAAAAATACATAAATAATAGTATGGAAAAATTTCTTGTAAACAATATTTTTATGTTTAATACATTTAAATTTGCAATTATAGTTCATGTATCAAATATTTAAAGGATACTTTGTCAAAGGAAAAAATCTCTACATATTCCAACAAAGGAGGGACCATAGATACTGTGAGTTACCATTCATCCCTGTTTTGGAAACTCATTTACAATCTAAGAACACATATATTTACTGCATTGAAAAATCCACCAATAGCTTTGTGTTTACATATGTATGTATACATGTCTCAATTTCGAACTTAGCTTTTGTTACAATTATTATATAAAATTTATGCATAGTTCTGTAGATTTGTATATCCATATGAATTTATTTTGAATTGTCTCTTTATGTTATGCAGAGTGGAGCCTAGTGGTGTTGAAATAGATTCCAACCACCAAATTAACAATCTTCCTAGACCTCAAGCCACAAATGGCTAACTTATTGAGTCCCTCTCCCTTGGAACCTTTAGGGAAATCATGTTATCCTTGTTTAAGGTTCTTCACTCCCTTTTGTATACTAGAAAATCTTCACAATACTTCAACCACACTAGTCCTAGTGTGTCTCCAATCTCAATACAACTCTCCTCTTAAGAGCTTCTCCATCCATATGAACAAAGGCACAATCCCCAAAAGCTTCATCATAGGGAATAGGTTAAGGTTTCTATGACCATATCTATGCAAAATAGGATCACTTAGATACTTCCATAAAGTCCTAATGATCCCAAATGTCAAACTGCCTTCTTAGGCCTAGTCAGACAGACTAGCTAGCAGCCCTAAGCACGAGATTTTCCCTTCTTAAATTTTATAAATTCAAAAGGATCACTTTGAAAACCCAAAATTTAGAGTACCCTTTTTGGAGATACACCAAAATATATAGAATTGACTCCTAACAACAAACTTGTGTTTCTCAAACACCGACAAGGACCAGAGGCCTAATAGGGCTAATTATGTTTGGTTATTGAGGAAAGTACTCTTGAATGCATTCCCCAAACCAAATAAATGAATAGGAAATGTATCAATACTCCTAAGAACACCAAATACACAATTATAATGTTTCTTTCCACCCCCTATGGAGCCTTGTGCATAGAACACCAGTCACTTGTAGTCAAGCACATAAGGGATGCTCGACTAGGGCTTGGTGGAAAAAGTATCAGACAAAATTTTCTCCATCTATATTTCTAGATTCCTAACAAGCCCTACCCCTAATTTCATTCCTCCCATGTCTGAGGTGTTCCAAAGGTGGAGTTACAAGTTAAGGGCTCATATTTAGATCCTAGGTTATGGAGGGCTTCAGTGACGGTCTTTACAAAAATAGTGGTTTCTCCCTTCAATCTCCACACAAAATGATTAGACGAGTTTCATTCAAACCATGAAATAATATAACATGCTTCCATGAAGAAACAACAATTCTCCGAATCCAAATACAGTATGAAAACTATGATAAGTTCAGATAGTTATCCTGAAAAAAACATAATTTTATTGATCTCAAAATTTGCCACCAATCTTACATCTATGAAAAAAATTTGATTTTGTCATCCATGGTCTTATACCTCCTCAATCCAATGTCTACAACTGATTTTCAAACCATTATGACCATTGGATAGGTTAGAACAACTTTTGACAAAAAGTTGCAAAAGTTGATAAGCATGTTTTTGCAACATTGCAACAATTTTTGCAACTTTTGAAGTCCAAACTACCTAGGACCCTAGAGACTCCTTATGAGTGAATTTTCACTCAAAAAAACCCAAGAAACCTAAAAAAAAAGAAAAATTAAGAAAAACTTACCCTTTGACCAAGTTTGACCACAAGGCTTATAAGTGCACCTTGTGCCAACTAGTCTTACAAGTTGGGCTTTACTACATCCAAAGGGATCTGATGATGCTCAAGGAATCATAGGCCTTTGAAATACATTGTTTACTTCTTAGGAGGGGTGCTCCTACATCATACTCCCCTGGCTTTGAAAACTCAAGTTTCCTACTTGAGAGTAACTCCTCCAATGTGGTGTCATGCTTAACTATGACCTATTCATGCATCCATGTAGCAGGGTATGTGCAAGATTATGGGGGGCCAAAAAGTGGTGATGTGAAAAAAATCCAATTTTCACTCGTCCAATAGTTCATGAAAGTGCTTGTTGAATTTTTAGTAGGCCTAGGTGTTAGTACACCTAGGCAAACCTGACACCAAAGCACAAGCCTAATCGGGTATCTGATTTTTTTGGGTACCCGATTTTTTTTTTATAATAATTTTTTTTTTCAAATGAACTTTCATAGGACCCCTTGGGACACACTTGAGTGTTCCAATGTGTCCCCGGGGTCCTAGTACACATTCACACATGTTAGGACCCCTAGGAAGACCCCATGACCCCTTTTGAAACATTGGAATATTCGAATGTATCCCAAGAGGTCGTAGGACCCCTTGGGACACACTCAAGTGTTCCAATGTGTCCCCGGGGGTAAAAGAGGGTCCTAAAGGGTCCTAGTACACCTTATCATGTGTTAGGACCCCCAGGAAGTCCTCATGACCCCTTTCGAGACATTGGACCACTCAAGTGTGTCCCAAGAGGTCATAAGACCCGTTGGGACACAATTGAGTGTTTCAATATGTCGAAACGGGTCATGGAGTCTTCTTAAGGGTCCTAATATGTGAAAAGGTGTAATAAGACCCCTTAGGACCCCCTTTGACCCTCAAGGACACATTGGCACACTCAAGTGTGTCCCAAGGGGTCCTACGACCTCTTGGGATACACTTGAGTGTTTCAATGTGTCGAAAGGGGTCTAAGATCTTCCTAGGAGTCCTAACACGTGAGAACATGTACTAGGACCTCTTAGGTCCCTCTTTGACCCTTGGGGACACATTAGAAAACTCAATTGTGTCCCAAGGGGTCCTAAAACCTCTTGAAACACACTTGAGTATTCCAATGTATCAAAAGGGGTCATGGAGACTTTTGATTACCCCTTTTGAAATATTGAAACACTCAAATATGTCCCAAGAGATTGTAGGACCCCTTGGGACACAATTCAGTGTTACAATGTTCTCCAAGGGGTCAAATAGTGACCTAAGGGGTTCTAGTACACCTTATCACCGTCGTAGGACCCCTACGAAGTCTCCATGACCTCTTTCGACACATTGGAAGACTCAAGTGTGTCCCAAGAGGTCGTAGGACCCCTTGGGACACACTTGAGTGTCTGAATGTGTCTCTGAGAGTCAAAGAGGGTCCTAAGGGGTCCTAGTACACCTTCTCATGTGTTAGGATCCCTAGGAAGACCCCATGACCCATTTTGAAACATTGGAACACTCAAGTGTGTCTTAAGAGGTCCAAGGACCACTTGGGACATACTTGAGTGTTCCAATGTGTCCCTAGGGGTCAAAGAGGGTCCCTTAGGGTCCTAGTACACCTTATCACATGTTAGGATGCCTAATAATTTCTCATGACCCCTTTCGAGACATTAGACCACTCAAGTGTGTCCCAAGACGTCTTAGGAACCCTTGGGACACAATTGAGTGTTTCAATGTGTAAAAAGGGGTCATGAACTCTTCTTAGGGATCCTGATGCATGAGAAGGTGTAATAAGACCCCTTAGGACCCTCTTTGACCTACGGGATACATTGGAAGACTCAAGTGTGTCCCAAGTGGTCCTACGACCTCTTGGAATACACTTGAGTGTTCCAATGTGTCGAAAGGGGTCATTGGGTCTTCCTAGGAGTCCTAACATGTGTGAGATTGTACTATGACCCCTTAGGTCCCTCTTTGACCCTTGGGGACACATTAGAACACTCAATTGTGTCCCAAGGGGTCTTACAAACTCTTGGGACACACCTGAGTGTTCCAATATGTTTCCAAGGTTCAAAGAGGGACCTAAGGGGTCCTACTACACCTTATCATGGTCATACAACCCCTACGAAGTCCCCATGACCCCTTTCAATACATTGGAACACTCAAGTGTGTCCCAAGAGGTAGAAGAACCTTTTGGGACACACTTGAGTGTTCCAACGTATCTTCGGGGGTCAAAGAGGGTCCTACGGGGTCCTAGTACACCTTCTTATGCATTAGGACCCCTAGGAAGACCCCATGACCCCTTTTCAAACAGTGAAAAACTCAAGTGTGTCTTAAGAGGTTGTAGGACCCCTTGGGACACATTTAAGTGTTTCAATGTGTCCCCGGGGGTCAAAGAGGGTCCTAAGGGGTTCTAGTACACCTTATCATGCGTTAGGACCCCTAGGAAGTCCCCATGACCCGTTTTGACACATGAGAACACTCAAGTGTGTTCTAAGGGGTCATATGACCCCTTAGGACACACTTGAGTGTTGAAATGTGTCAAAAGAGGTCGTGGGGACTTCCTAGGGGTCCTAATGTGTGATAACACATACAAGAACCCCTAGGAAGTCCCCATAACCTATTTTGACACATTAGAACTCTCAAGTGTGTCTTAAGTGGTCATACGAGCCTTAGGGAAACACTTGAGTATTGCAATGTGTGAAAAGGGGTCATGGGGACTTTCTAGGGGTCCTAACATGTGATAAGACATACTAAGACCCCCAAAAAGACCCTATGACCCCTTTTTACCAATTTGAATGTTTAAATGTGTCTTAAGGGGTCCTACAACCCCTTAGGACACACTTGACCATTCAAATGTCTCAAAAGGGGTCATGGAACTTTCTGGGGTCCTCGTATGCCTTATCATGCATTAGGACCCCTAGGAAGACCTCATGACCCCTTTTGACCCATTTGAATGGTCAAGTGTGTCTTAAGGGGTCATATGACCCCTTAGGACACTTTTAAACATTTAAATAGGTCAAAATGGGTCATGAGGTCTTTCTAGGGGTCCTAGTAAGCCTTATCACGCATTAGAACCCCTAGCAAGACCTCATGACCCCTTTTGACACATTTGAATGCTCAAATGTGTCTTAGGGGGTCATAGGACCCCTTAGGACACATTTGAACATTCAAATATGTCCAAAGGGGTCATGGGGTCTTCCTATGGGTTATAGTACAACTTATCACACATTAGGACCCCTAGGAAGATCTCATGACCCCTTTTGACCCATTTGAATGGTCAAGTGAGTCCTAAGGGGTTGTAGGACCCCTTTAAAAACATTTGAACATTCAAATGGGTCAAAAGGGGTCATGGGGTCTTTCTGGGGGTCCTAATATGCCTTATCACACATTAGGACCCCTAAGAAGAACCAATGACCCCTTTTGAACCATTTGAATGGTCAAGTGTGTCTTAAGGGGTCGCAGGACCCCTTAGGACACATTTGAATATTCAAATAGATCAAAAGGGGTCATGGGGCCTTCCTAGGGGTCCTAGTACGCCTTATCACGCATTAGTACTCCTAGAAAGACCCCACAAACCCCTTTTGACACATTTGAATGGTCAAGTGTGTCCTAAGGGGTTGTAGGACCCCTTAGGAAACATTTGAACATTCAAATGGGGTCATGGGGTCTTCCTAGGGGCCTAGTATGCCTTATCACATATTATGACCCCTAGGAAGACACCACGACCCTTTTTGACCCATTTGAATGGTCAAGTGTGTCTTAAGGGGTCGTAGGACCCCTTAGGAAACATTTCAACATTCAAATGGCTCAAAAGGGGTCATGAGGTCTTGCTGGGGGTCCTAGTATGCCTTATCATGCATTAGGACCCCTAGAAATACCCCACAACCCCTTTTGACCCATTTGAATAGTCAAGTGTGTCCTAAGGGGTCGTAGGACCCCTTAGAAAATATTTAAACATTCAAATGGGTCAAAAGGGGTCATGGGGTCTTCATGGGGTTCCTAGTATGCCTTATCATGCATTAATACCCCTATGAAGACCCCACGACCCCTTTTGACCCATTTGAATGGTCAAGTGTGTCTTAAGGGGTTGTAGGACCCCTTAGGATATATTTGAACATTCAAATGGGTCAAAGGGGGTCATGGGGTCTTCCTAGGGGTCCTAGTATGCTTTATCACGCATTAGGACCCCTAG
>MU223732.1:1308604-1331273 GCA_018584345.1 Thuja plicata | reverse complement strand
TTGTGGTGTCGTCCATTTCAACCAAACAAGGAAACCATTTCCAACTCGTCACCTTTTTGTCTTTTAGCATAGACAATAATCACTAGACCAGATCTCTCACTGGTGAAATGATTGCTCGACCAATTCTAAGAAGTTCCCCAACATTCATGAAATTTCAACCTACCTCCCATTCTCATTGATGCCATTTTAATGAAAGAAATTGTAGGAAATTCCCATAGATCAACTTCCATGAAACTAACTGTCATTTGATTCGATTGTATATGTTTTATGTCAGTGTCAACCTTGACTGGTATGACAACATCTTCTAATGATCTTGATCTGCATATAATATTTATTGTATTTACCTCTGTATATATGAATCACAATCTGCTCTTGGATTAATTTGATGATGCTTGAGTATCGACCATATGCTTTCGCTTCCCCTCAAATTTTCTCTATGAATGCTAGCGGATCTCTGAACTCATTATTCGCGGGCATTAATTTTCCCTCTCAGCCATAGACACTACCCGAGTGTCTCCCCCGAGCACTTCTACTACTCCATAAATGCAAAATATATGTGAGATACATTATTTCAAAGAGGACCATGTTATTTTCTTTGGTCTGCTGATTGTGTCTCTATCTTCTACATTTGCAGTCTGGCTCTGATACCATGTTGACATTTTAAGATCGCTACAAATGTAATAGCACTATGTAGATTGTATACTGTATGTGTTTTTCAAATGCACCAATCTCTCTTTCATTTATATTGGGAAAGAAGCTAGGAGAGACATGTCCCTTCATGGGGCATGTCTATTCATTATAATTTTTATAATGTTTCATTAATCAATCATATATTAGAATAACATATGTTTAATAATAATATATATAATATAACATATATATGTACAAATACAATATATTATTATTAATCAATATCTAAGTGTTATATATATTCTAAATGATCATACGACTGAAGATACAAACATTAACAGAAGGGACTTCAACAAAGTCCTCCTTACCATAAAGTATACTCCTTCTGGATCCAAATCCTTGGATAGTGAATTGACACTATGAGCATCCTCTTGGATTAGTTGTGTCCTTTTATCTCCTTGTGTGTTTGACCCTGTCCTCTCTAGGCATCTGTGGGCATGATGACCCACTTGATTGCAATTGAAACATCTCAATGGACCCCCATTTCTTCCTCCAAATCTACCTTTGTCGTTTGACCGCCTTTCTCTAAAATTCCCTCTGAAACTAATCTCTCCCTTAGAGCCTCCTTGATTGGATTCACCATGGGGTCTAAAATTATATCCCCTTCCATTGGAAATCCCTCTACCTTTTCCATTTATTCCTCCACCTCTGTTATTGTTCTCTTGTGTTCTCTTTGTCTTTTCTTCCACCTTTAATGTTAATTGATAATATATATTTACTATGTCAGGGCACAATAGGTTCAATTCCTCTTGAATGTTCATTCTAAGGCCATTGAGATACCTTGCTACCTTCACACATTCACTCTCTACTAGATTGCACCTTAGACACAACCTCTAGAATTCTTTAGTGTAGGTTTTCGCATCCATCTCCTTTTTTCTGAGATTTTGTCTTTTCTTGTGCAATTAGACTTCATAGTCCTCAGGCATACGTGTGTATCCCTAACTTTGGAAACCATAGTCTTCCATGAAGAAATCATGTTCCTTCCTTGTTTTGTTCTTTCTCCTTGAACAAAATTCCACCAAGTAAGGGCTGCCCCCTTCAACTTGGACTTAGCTATCTTCACATTTTGACGTTTAGGTGTACCCTCACATTCAAAGTAACTTTCTAGGGACTCTATCCACTCCATAACCATATAAGCATCCATTCTTCCTCCAAAGGTGGGTAAATCAAAATTTCCTTCCATGTCTCTTATTCCCATGGATTTGAGGGCTTGTATGAAGGGCCTCTAGTTTACAAGAATCTTGTCTTCTTCCTTCTTAGGGATCTCTTCCTCTTCATCCCCTTCTTATCCCACTTTAGATGTCTTCAACACTTCATCTTACCCTTCAAATTCTCCATCTCTTTTTTCAACCATCTATTCTCTGCTCCTTGATATTTCACTATCTAGGCAAGCTCGACATTGATCAACTTAGGAAGCATAATTGGAGCCACACTCTCTATATCTTCTTCTGAAATATACAAAATATTTTTTTGAAAATATCACCCAAGGCTCTGATACCACTTGATGCAGAGTGGAGCCCAGTGGTGTTGAAATAGATTCCAACCACCAAATTAATAATCTTCCTATCCCTCAAGCCACAAATGACTAACTTATTGAGTCCCTCTCCCTTGGACCCTTTAGGGAAATCACCTTATCCTTCTTTAAGGTTCTTCAACTCCCTTCTTCACACTAGAAATACTTCACAACATTTCAACCACACTAGTCTTAGTGTGTCTCCAATTTTAATATAAATCTCCTCTTAAGAGCTTCTCCATCCATATGAACAAACGTACAATCCCCAAAATCTTCATCATATCAAGTAGGTTAAGGTTTATATGACCATATCTATGCAAGTTAGGATCACTTAGATACTTCCACAAAGTCCTAATGATCCCAAATGTTAAACTGTCTTCTTAAGCCTAGTAAGACATACTCACTAGTAGCCCTAAGCACAAGGTTTTTCCTTCTTAACTTTTATAACTGCCAAAGGATCACTTTTAAAGCCCACACTTTTGAGTACCATTTTGGGAGATACACCAAAATCTATAGAATTGACTCCTACTCCAAACTTGGGTTTCTCAAACACCTACAGGGACTAGAGGCCTAATAGGGATAATTATGCTTGGTTATTGAAGCAAGTACTCTTTAAAGGGTTCCCCAAACCAAATAAATGCCTAGGAAAGGTCTTCCTACTCCTAAAAACACTAAATCCACAATTATAATTTTTCTTTCCACCCCCTGTGGAGCCTTGTGCATAGAACACCAGTCACTTGTAATTGAGCACATAACAGATGCTTGGCTAGGGCTTGGTGCAAAAAGTATCAAATTTTTTTTTCTCCATCCATCCTTCTATATTCCTAACAAGACCTACTCCTAATTACATTCCTCCCATGGCCGTAGCGATCCAATGGTGGAGTTACAAGTTAGGGGCTCATCTTCAGACCCTAGGTTATGGAGGGCTTCAGTGATAGTCTTTACAAAAATAGTGGTTTCTCCCTTCAATATCCACAAACTATTCAGACCAGTTGCATTCAAACCATGAAAAAATATAACATGCTACCATGAAAAAACATTAATTCTCCCAATCCAAATAGAGTATGAAAAGTACGAGAAGTTCAGATAGTTATCCAAAAAAATATAATTTTATTGATCTCAAAATTTCCAACCAATCTTACATCCATGAACAACATTTTGATTTCATCACCCATGGTACTATATCTCCTTAATCCACATCTACAAATGATTTTCAAACGATTTTGACTGTTGGAAAGGTTAGAACAACTTTGGGCAAAAAGTTGCAAAAGTTGCTAAGCAACATTTTGCAACATTGCAATAATTTTTGCAACTTTTAAAGTCCTAACTACCTAGGACCCATAGAGACTCCTAATGAGTGTATTTTCACTTGAAAACACCTAAGACACCTTAAAACAACAAAATTTAAGAAAACCTTTCCCTTTGACCAAGTTTGACCACAAGGTTTATAAGTGCATCTTGGGCCAATTAGTCTTACAAGTTGGGCTTTATTACATCCAAAGGGATCCAATGATCTTGAAGGCATCTTAGGACTTTGAAATACATTTTTTATATCTTAGGAGGGGTGCTCCTGCACCAGTATGTATACATTAATGTATCAAGTATTTTGAACTTTAAATATGTGTTACCGAGCATTAATAAATCAACATAGCCTCCATTTACAATTCATCCTCATTTCACTAAACAATTCATTTGTAGGCCACTAAAATGGAAACACTCTTGAATACCAATGCAATATGATCCATCAATACTAGAGATTTCATTGCAAATCCAATTCTTCAAATCTTATCCTTCAAGAGGCTATCTAGCTTTCAAGATCAGACAGACATATACAAGATTGTGTTACCCGATGGAAATCACATGCAATTAGAAATTTTTCCTGAGAAATCTAATGACTACTTCTTCTCTAACATGTTGGAAAAAAAATCAATAGTCTCATTGAAAAATTATGTTTGTCGCGCCACAAGAGATTCATGGTAGGATTTGACATTTTTCATCTTCACTGAGACATTCATTTTATTTATTTGTATTTAATAAAAAAAGCTAATTGTAACTACTTGTAACCTCTTTGAATAGGACCATAATCATCTTCATCCTACCAATAATCTGTCGAGACTATCAAATCACTGGGACACTGTTGATGTGTGTTTTATGACCCACCAAACAGTATAACAAAACACCGAAGTATCTTATCCTCTCTTGATCAAAGTTTCGTATATGCTAACATTGCGAGAAGATCATATAGGTCACTCCAAGGTTCCTTTCGTGTCAGGTCTTAACCATGGATAAGCTTGGTGGTAAATGTGATTTGCTGAATATCACAAGGGGCCTTACATTTTTTAGTCTTGAAAGATTTGCAATGAAACACCATTTTGGAATTTTTAGAATATGCGAAAGCAAAAGGAAGTAGGGTTCAGAAGTTGTAATCTACTCCTAAGGGCAATGATAGCAATAGTCAATACTTCGGTGGACAAATTCTCAATAACCAAGTTTCACTTCGCCAAGTTATACTACAACTACGCGAGAACCGGTGCAATCTTCAAGGTTTATGCAAAGGATTTTCATACCACCACAGACACCATCATGAAGAACAATGTACGCAGATGACAGAAGTTAAGCATATGCATAAATGAGGTTTAGGCTAACTTTGCACAATGAATTACAATTAGTAAAATGTCAAAAGTATGAACTGAAGGAACTCGTCAAAACACCATCATATTTCTTAATGCTATCACAACACTTCATCTAACTTTATCCAACAAATCTAACTAAATGAGGGAATTATGAAACCAAGCAAGCACTAAAACACATCAAGTATTAACCATGAAACCAACAATGAAAACTTTATTGTCTTAGTAGCTCTTTAGCAACAATCTCAAAATTTGCTCCTTACAAATGAGAAGTGAGGTCTTTATATAGGTCCTCGAATACAATGAGTGGCCCAGATCAAACAATAAATGATGGCCCAGATTTTTCCACCTCAGCCCTAATTAGGGTTAGGTCAAGGAAGAAGGGATCTACATTAATGCAAACAGAATCCACTATCATAGTGGGCAATAAGTACCCATTATGCGTGCATGCTCAAAAGGAGAGTGGGGTGCAATAAATGACCATTAATTAGGCCCACTATGCATTAAATGCATTTCTATCATGGAATCTACCTTTCAATGCTCTGCCTAAATGTCTGGAATCTTCCCAATACCGCTTCTAATTCATCTATACTGACGCTCAGTGTTGATTCCTGCTTGAATTCCAAAGCTACCATAGCTTGTTCAGCTTTCCTCAAGCTGTCCTCCCATTCCGGCAATAAATCCTGAGCAGTGTGCATATCATTTGAGAAGGTGGAGAAGTTCTAGAAATCATCCCTAGTGAAGAAGTTCAATCGGAAGAAATCCTCCAATTTACTCTTCAGGTTGTCTACAGTTATCTCCTTTTCATACAACCTTTTTGATACCAGTGATGCAACAGTGTTGGAGATTTCTTGCTTGATGTTCTTAGCTATTCCCTTCAATCAAGAAGATTTCTCAATGAAATTCCCAAACATTTCCTTGGCCATAAGCACAACTCCATACCATTGGGTGAAATCATATGATTCTCCCTCTTTAACAATTCCATGGTCGACTAGCACCTGCCTGGGCGTCTCCATCAACTCCTGTAATTCTGTGATCATCTAGTCCTAATAGATATGCTCATCCTCCCACGATTCCTCCATGCACTAAATCCGGGAAAGGATGGCCAATGCCCTGTTGTAGACTCAAACTAAGTCCTCAGCATGCTTGTAGGCTTCATTTTGGATGCCCTCGATCCAAGCCTCTGCCCCTTGAGAATTTCTCATGATCCTATCTATACTCTCTACTGCCTCAGTTGGAACAATCGGTGGAGGGACAAAAGATGGACCTTCCTCCCTTACTGGATGAGGTAGACTTCTGATGTATTCGCATAATGCTCTGATCTCTCCTTTCTAACTCTGATACTTCTCTTCTAATCTCCTCATCTTATTCTTGACCGCCTGTGTAGAATAATCAAGCTCTTCCAATGCCTGCTCTTGGGAGGCATGACCTAAGTGAAACTCAGTCACGTTATACTCATCTAGAGTGATTTGATCCTTTTCTTTGTCCACGAATGGTGTTGCAAGCTGAAGGGTTCTGGACCCAGACTCATCTCATACAATCTTCGCAAACCTCTTAGCCTTTCCCTTCTCATGTGATTGGTTGACCCTGTTCATAATTTCTTGCAATTCAAAAGCTGGGTCTATCCTTCCCTAACTTCTTTGGAGCCTCTGCCTCACCCATTCTAGAATGGAGGCTCCTTGATTCTTCTGAATAGCCATCTGCATCTGTTCTTGCACCATCCTTGTATCAATTTCCTCAGCTCCAGGACTTTCTGCCATCACCTCTGGGGCTGGTATCTTTATTGTGGGAATCTCATCTTCAGCTATGGGAATCTCTTACTCTATTATCCTTCTGAAGAAAACACCAAGAATTTCCTCAGTGGTAACATCTTGTTCCTTACTTTTTGCTGGTGCAAGCTGCTCATTGGCGTTAATGCTCAATCTATCCTAAACTGACCTCGTCACATGTTACTCTCCTTGCTCAACTCTCCCCCTACTTGATTCTACTTCTTGCCTGGAAAAGGTGCCTATCTCTTGCACACTTGGAGTCCTGCTGGGTGAGGATGGCATCTCCTCGGCTCTTGGTCTCTTTTGTTGTGGCTCTTCGATATGGAGATCCAACCTTCTCTTTGTGTGTGTTTCTTGAGCAATATTCCTTTCTTTCTTGTGCTCCACACTCCCTGAGAAAACTTCTCCTTCTTCAATCCTTTCTCCTGATGCCTGCTTTGGTCTTTCATCCCGTAGTGGTTGATTCCCTAATAAATCGTAAGTCCAGTCCTCCTTTGGTATATTCATTCTACCAAGTTGGCACTCAATCCACCACCTTGTGAAGTCCAGGACTGGTTTTGCCAAAACATCAAGATCTGGAATCTCCTTTCTTTGCCAGTCATAATGACAAGTAACTCTTTCCTTTTCTGGATTATACCCTTTCTGAAGCACATTTGAATCTTCCTTCATCTGATCAGGCACGTGAAAGATTTTTCAAGCTTTGATGATGTTCAGGGGCAATCTGGAGTGCATCCTTTTCTTAGTCTTATTTTCATCTGCAGCATTGGCCCAAAAATGTTCAAGGTGTGTCCTATGCTGATACATTGCTCCTGCCATTGACTTGATTTTGTTATAAGGATCAAAATCTGACCTTCCTAAGTAGAATGGAAGATGGAAGAAATGTAACTCATCCTAGGATCTCTCAGCCGCCTTTAGACACGGGCACATTTAAGCTTTATCTTCTCCTATGGAAATCAAAAAATCTAATCCTAGCTTCTTCTTTTCTTTTTGAATCTTGTCATACACTATCAATTGCCGAGTAAGCTCCAACATAACCATCTTGTCCGTAGGATATCTTGGCAGCCTGTACGGTTGTGCCAAAAATCCTTGCACTCGGATGTAGGAGAAGGTGGGAAACTGAATAAACCAGGCTCCATATTCCTCCACTAGCTTCATTGCTCCTTCAAACAATCTCATGTGCAATTTCTTTTGCAGGCTTCTCACAATTCGCATTGCGAAGGTATCATTGTCCCGGACATAATCATCTATGGCCTATAAATGCAACTGAGGGTAACACTCATGAACTTTCAGCCGTGAGGTACCACTTCCGATTGCTCCCTTACATCGCAATCCCTCATATCTTGTGTTCCGTGCCAACATGTATACAACATAGGAACTCATATAAAACTTTTGTGATTGCTCCAGGTTCACCAGCTGTTCACTAAGGTTGTCACTGATCATTCCAACCCAGTCCATGTGATTGTGCTCTTCAACCACCTGCTCGAGAAAGTACCACATCCATGACTCAAACAGATAGGAGTGCGGCATGCCAAAGATTCTACTTAGCATCATGATCAAGTCACTGTATTCCTTGTGGAAATCCAAAAAAACCAACTCCTTTGGCAATTTTGAATGGTGGGATCTATTCTTTCTCAACCACTTGTCATTTGTGACATTTTCACAATATTGAATTCTTGCAGAAAAAACTCTATGTGCTTGCTCCTTCATCTTCAACACCAATTTCCTGGAATAAGAGATTCCAAATGCCTCAGCGATTGCAGGTGGAGAAAGGTCTACAATGATGTTTCCATCGGAATCTTTGATTGTCCTATCTCTTGAATTGAAGTGCCTGGCGCATTCCATGATCAGCTCAGAATGCGGAAAAGCCAGAGCAAAGTCAGCTGTAGCCATGATTCCACTGTTCACAATTCGGGTGGCCAAATTGGTCAGTTGATGATCTTTATACCCAAACATTCTTCTGTGAAATTCTGTCATGTCTAGGCCTCCAAGATTAGTATCTCCAATCTTTGCCCACTTCGAAACAATCTTGGATTCTGGGAAAAAAATCCTTTGTTCATTCTTTATCATCTATTTCCTCGTCATGCTTGTTCCTCTTGGCTTAGCCGTTCCTGCAAAACAAAACTCAAAACAAACATAAGAATTTGTGCAGGAGAAAGAAAAAGAAGACCAAATTCTCAAGAAGGAGGAAATTCTTAAAATCTGACAAATTCTTCATCTTTTCTCTCAGAGGTCAAATCTCTCTCCTCTTCACAAAATCATGTTTCTCCACCAACTTACTGGGAAAATTCCTCTGAAACTTTTGATCTTGAATTCTTCTCGTCCTTCGAAAATAATGAATTTATTTCTATTTGGAAATTTTCTCTCTTTTCAAAAATCTTGCTCAACTTTCGAGGAAAACTTCACTTGAATCCACTTGATTCCTCAAAATTTCTCATCAACCTGTTTTCTCAAACTTTGTGTGATGACAAAATGAGAGTCTTCATATATAGATTAAAACACTGAAAAGCTGCTTTAAAAGCCAGGAGCTAATTTTAGGAAACTGCTAATTTAGGTGAAGATTCTTTCCCATAAGCGCCACTTGTCACTACTTTTCTCCAATTTTTTCTCCAATTTTTTTAAAAAACTTCCAATATGAGCGCTTTACTTTATGATGAAGCTTCCATTTTATCCATCCTCTTGTTTTTCTGATTTTAAATATTGAAAAAGAATAAATTTCAATATTTAATCTTTTAATATCAATTCAAAAAAAATGATTTAATTCCACTTTACTCTTCCAAATTTTATAATTAACTTGTCACTTTTTATTAATAATTAAATATAGATAAAAATCAATATTTAATTAACAACTTCTCCTCTTTGTTTCTTTTTTTGATTTTTGAGGGTTTTTTAATTAAATATTAAATAGGAATTTAATATTTAAATTTAAATTAAAAAAAACTCTTTCTGTTTCCAGTTTCCAGCTTTTCTGAAATCTTCAGTTTTTTCCCAAATTTCTAAAAATTTTGAATTTTTCCAGAATTCTCCACAATTTCTGCTTTTTCAACTTCTCCATGATTTCATGAATTTTCAAGATTCTCCATCTTCCCAAATTTTCGTGTCTTGGATTTTTCACGATTTCAGAATTTTCAAACTTTGAAATTTTTTAGGATTTTCCGAAATTCCAGAATTTTCCAAAAATTTTTAAGTTTCGAACTTTCTCACTTTTGAATTTTTTCACGTGTTCGGGATTTTCAATTTCCATGCCTTCATTTTTTCAAGGTTTCCTGGATTTCTCCCACTTTCCAAAATTTCAGAATTCTCCAAGATTCCCACATTTCGAAGTTTTCCATTTTTTGAAAATTTTCAAATTTCCAAAACTTTGGATTTTTTAATGTTTCTCGATTCCTTCGACCTTGGAAATTTTCACACTTTCCAATTTTTGACTTTTCAAATTTTCAACTTTTCAAAGATCCAATATTAAATAAATCACAATCCGAGTTTCCAATCGAATTTAATTCTCACAATTACTTTCCGACCAATAATTGAATACAATCTCCCATTTCAATCTTTCATCGTCGTCCTTTTTCAATTACCTTTGAAAATGTTCACACGAATTAGACCATAAGAGGGAGTACTTTAAAATTTAAGTCCTTCCAAAATTAAAAAAAAACTTTTGAAAATAGTCGAAATGCTCTTGGGCGCACTTTTAAGAAAGTGGAGGATTTTGGATTTTCCTTCTTATCCATGAAACTGCGCCACTTATCTATCGGGCAACATTTTGGGGAGATGGCGGATTTTCCTTTTTTTGAGAGATTTCCTTGGCTCTTCCATCGTCTTTCAAAAAAATACAAGCGCGATGGGTGTATCTGGGCACCTGTGGTGAATTATTTATCCACACTCTGCTATGGCAATGCAGGCGTCGGAATGCATTCTCAGAATTGGTGACTGGCTATTTTCCATGACTCTTCAATTTGCTTGGTTTCTGCCGCTGCATTTGGTTGCCCTAGATTATGAGTGGTAGTATTCAAACTACTTTTCTGAATAGGCTCCTTGCTAATATCGTTGTCTTCATATTTCTTGATGTAAAATTCACCTATGAATGATTCATCATCCATTATTGGATCCAAGTTCAAATCAGGTAACCAATTATCCTTTATAACTACATTCACTTCCAGACAACTCCAATTGTTTACAGCATTCCTGTTTGCTAAAGTTTCAATGTCTCCACTTTTATGTGCACCTGCATGAGCCTTCTTTATACCCTCCATTTCAAGCTTCGTTCTGAGGCACCTGATTTCAGATTTTATCAACTTCAATTCCACCTCAATATTAACCATTTGTGACAGATGAACTTCTGCAGACATTTGAAAAGATCTTGCTCCAATCGGATCTTCCTTTCCTTCAGCAGCAAAGCAATCCTTTTCAGTTTTCCCCGAGTTGGTAGCAACCAGTTGTTTGTCAGGCATGAAAGAAACAACATCTATTGATTTTGAGACACCTGTACTTTTCAGAAGACAGTGAGATAGATTGTTGATGACATAGTGGATAGTTTGAAGGTCAGATTCGTTCAGATTTTCTGAAAATGATGAATTAATGAGCAGCAACACTGATAAATTATGCATAGTTTCAATAGCCTTGTGACATTCTGCAGTGTCCAGACTAGCTTTAGAAACTTGTCCTATCATTGGTGAAAGGGAATCGACATTAGTGCCGATAGGAATTCGAAAGGTTTCATCCGATGCTTTCTGAAGAGCCTTTATTTCTTCATCGTATTTAAATCCATTTAAATCCAGACCTTCAGATTTGTTTGTGTCTGATGAGGAATAGACTATGGATGAACCTAACACCGATGAGGAACTTCCCGAGGCTGATGACAAATAATCTTTAGATCGATTGCCGTAGGCTGCAAAGGAGTAGCCTTCCAATGAATCTGAGAAATCTGACGAGGAATAATCTTTAGAGGAATCTGAGGCCTGTTGATTCTACTTAAGAAATTCTTCAACTCATGTACTTCATATTTTGCATGCTTGGAGTTCCATGACCATCCTTCCTCTTAAGTGTTTCTTCATTGCATCAATCGACACTCCTTTTAATTTGGGGATTCTAAATATGTTTCAAGGTTCGGTGTGGATGACACTTTATGACATTTGCAAGTGAAATGCTCCACTCATTTAACCATGATTTCATTTTTCCCTACTCTTTAGCATTTTGAGTGCTTCAATCTTTAGTGGCTTTCATGTTTTATTTCCAGGGGCTTTTTCTCATCACTCTATCAACCACCTTTAAAGCCTTTTCACATGTCCTCCTCGTGCTTGTCATGTGGGTTTTGTAAAGAATCGCTATCAAAATAATAATATATCCAAATCGGACAAAACCTCAGAATCAAAACTACCTTTGATCGAGGACTTGATCGAAACTCACCAATTCTCAAAAGGAACCACAAGGAACTAAAAGAGACCGAAACTAAGAGCCACTGAAACAACAAAAGCAAAAAGGGGCAAAAAGGCGAAAAGACAAGGGGTCCTATCTCCGATGGGCGATGTGTGATTAGGTCACAACAGACACCAAAGTATCTATACAAGTTTGAACAACAACAGATGCATGAAGAGAAAACAACTATCTCACCCAAACAAAGCACAAAATTTGGGATCCACCTACCTTGCAAGGAAGTTGAACTCCCTTAGTGTATCAGTCCTATAAGGGATATAAATCCTTATCAAAGAAGGTGGACAATCAAATAGAGGGTTATAATAAAAACACAAATGAGACAATTTAATAATCAGAAAAATAATGACCAGGTTTTTAGCTTTGACATATTAGATAATGAAGGGACAAAAACCCAAATATTTTTCTTCAATGACATTGCTGAATTGCACTATGATAGGATAAAGATAGGAACAATGTATACCATTTCTAAAGGTTCAATCAAAGAACCAAGCAAAAAATATAACATGCTAAAAATCCACATGGAAATAACTCTTGACCACACATCAATATTGAAATGATGTGATGATGAATTTCTATTGGGAGTGTTCAGTACAGATTTAAGAAAATTAATGATATTGCAAACAGCACCAAAAATACTTTGGTAGATATTATTGGTCTCGTCAAAAGTGTTGCAAAGATCTCCACAATATGCCGGATAGATGGAACTGGAGTCCTTTGTAGGAGTGTCAAATTAATGGACGTGTCATTATCGTCCATTAGTGTCAACTTATGGGGCCCTATTTTCCTGAAAGAGGGAGAAGAATTATATGGTTTGAAGGATTCTCAAAGTATTGTTGTTCTTTCTATTAGGAATGGCCGTGTTGAAGACTTTAAAGAAAAAATCATAAATAGTATACCAACAACCATATTGACTATAGAACCTTCCATACCAGAAGCTAAATCTCTATGGTCCAAGGTAAAAAAGAAAAATATAGAGATACCTTCATTGTCATCATTTTCAATAGACACCACTTTAACAATCAATAAATTCACAATTACAACTATCTTTGAAAAATCCACAACAATGATAGCTCTCTTAGAGGCTACAATTAGCTTGCAATTGTCAAATTTATCAAGACTCGTTCTTTCTGCTACCTAGCATGCCCACTAAATGTAAATGGAAAAGAATGTAAGAAAAAATATGTTCAAATAAATGATAACACATGGTTTTGTTCTAGATGCCCAATGAGCTTTGAAGAGTGCAACTAGAAGTACCTCTTGCAAGTAAAGCTCTAGGATCATACATGTGTCGTTTGGGCTATCGCTTTCGATGAAGTAGCAATGAATCTACTACACATGCCTGCCAGAGAATTGTACATGTTGCAGTATGACACCCAAGTTCAGGCAACTCTGTAAGACATTATCAACTCATTGTTTTTCAACCATTTTGTATTTACCCTCTCAATCAGAATTGATTTTTACAACTCTGAATCCAGAATTAAAACTACCATCATGAGGGCTACAAAAGTAGACTTCAAGACTGAATGTGAGTGTTTTCTTTGCAGACATTTCAGATATCTCTACTTCCAAATAAAGCTATTGCAGACCCTCCATTTCCCTTGGTTGGAACTGTTTAAACAAATAAATTTTTTTTAAAGTTGTACTATTGTCTTTCAAAAATTTAAACAATGCAATGCCAATTTCTCTACGCATATCTATATGAATAATGAGAACAGGATTACATTAAGGTCACTTATCAGATCTATATTGTCTCTATCATTTAATAATGCTTCTTTACCATTTCCATTTCCAATTCACAACTTTACCATTTCCATTTCCATTCACAATTCCTCTCCTCTATAATTTTCATCAATGCATAATGGATAGTAATTTTCCTGTTGTTTTTTCTTCTCATTTCAGGGATGATATTTACAAGGCAATAGTGGTTTCCAAATGCAATTTAAACTCATTTTCATAAGAAAAAATAACTACATTTTTGAAGCTGAAAACATTAATAATTATATCTGTGACTTAAATTTGCATCCACTTATTCCACGAGCACACAATTATTACTAATTAATAAACAACATTCATTAATTTTTCACTCATTAATAAACACCATTCATTACGATTTTCCACATCAAAGATTAAATCATATTTACAGGAAACCTCCACTATTATTTGAAATAGTTTATAATGCCTCTCTATTTGAAACCTATCTATCATTTAATAATGTCTTTACCATTTCCATTTCCATTCACAGTTCCTCTTCCCTATAATTTTCACCAATGCATAGTCGATGGTCTTTTCCTGTTGTTTTTTTCTTCTCATTGCAGGGATAATAGTTACAAGGAAATAGTGGTTTCCAAATTCAATTTAAACTCATTTTCATAAGAAACCTCTCTATCATTTAAAACCCCATTTTCATAAGAAAACTCTCTATCAGTTCCTCTTCTCTATAATTTTCACCAAGATGGTCTTTTTCCTCGTTTTTTCTTCTTATTTCAGGGATATTAGTTACAAAGCAATAGTGGTTTCCAAATGCAATTTAAACTCATTTTCAAAAGAAATCTCTCTATTTGAAATATCTCTATCATTTAATAATGCCTCTTTACCATTTCCATTTCCATTCACAGTTCCTCACCAATGCATATTGGATGGTCTTTTTCCTATTCTTTTTTTTTCTCATTTCAGGGATAATAGTTACAACGTAATAATGGTTTCCTAATGCAATTTAAACTCATTTTCATAAGAAAATATCGCTACATTTTTCTGTTGAAAACATTTATAAGAATCCGTGACTTAAATCTACATCTAGTCATTCCATGAGTACACAATTATTAGTAATTAAATAACAATATTCATTCAGTTTTCACTCATTAGTCAACACCATTTATTAAGATTTTCCATGGTGTATCAAAGATTAAATCATAATTATAGGAAACCTCCACTATGGCAAAGCGAACCACATTCTTGTCACCATCCATACCCACAGTTTATTTTTAGTACATTAATGTATATATCAAAATCCAAACTTAATTAATTGTGTACCCTATCTGATTGGCATCCACATTCCATACAACAAAATCATTATTCATTTACTCATCTAATCTATTTCATATCGTGTAAGCCTACTAGTCCAGCCTCTCCCCATCTCTACGCAACTACTCATTAAATCTAGCACCAATATTAAGAGATGCTAGGGACTAATTATGTTACATGCTTTGTAGCCAAGTAAATGGAAATTTTTTCAATCCATGCTTATTTCCCACCAACTGCTAGATGGTAAATTTTAGAATGCAGTATGCCAATTCCCAAGCGATAATCGAACATAAAATAATTACTGGTTTCAAAATCATTTCAAACCCACTTCATTAATTGCCATATATTTTAAAGTCTGATGGAAAATTTTGAAATATGTAATTTCATAAATATCAAAGATTATCATGGTGAGCTCCCGAAAAATCCCAATCTTGTAGTTTTAGCCCAAGTATGATAAATATCAGACCAATATCTGCACTATGTATAAGGTACACCAAATTCTGGGCATAACCCTTCAAATAATGGTAACTTAGAAATAATCCCTAACAATAACATTGACAAGCAATTAGAATAAAAATCTACTCGCAAACAAAAATTTGTTGGATACATCTCTCAAATCATAATAATATTTAACTAAGTAAGACTCGAGCACTTGGGGAAAAGTTTTTACCAAATTAGAAAAGGTGCTTTTCTATGATTCTCTTCCAGCTGCCCCAAAAACCAATTCTTTCATGTCAATATAAGCTCATGATGATAATGTCCACAACATAGTAAAATTCTTTTATCCTTTCATCTCTCGATTCATGTATTTTGGTTCCCAATTAGATTCATGAGTGCTTCCTCATAAGCATAGAGTGATACTCTCAAAGTTTACCATATCTACATATTCCTTCAAATGTTTCCAACCCCAGGTACCTACCCAAAGTGTTAGTGAATACACATTATTAAAACAAGTGCTGCGCGCAGCTGGAGTCCCTGCCTTAGGCAGGGGAGTAGCAGGGAGTTGTCAAAAGTAGTGACTGAAGATGAAAACTTTTTGGAATTGTACAGGGGAAAATGCATCGTGATCTCCATTTTCTTGTACAAAACATAGTTCTAAATTCATTGTACAATAAAGTAACTTGCTTACAGAAATGCAAACACACAGAATTCATGATAAAGATCATAGAATATTAAATGCTAATATGAGTTCTCTACTTGTTATAATCATCAAGTAATCAGATACGGTCAAGTACACGGATTTTAACAGAGACACAGTGGATGCATAAAACAATGACATATAGCCATGGAAAACGGCTCTGTGCTTTACTATGATCTACAGCGGCCTAACACATTTTCCAGGTTATCTTCGGGAGCTCCATTAAGGTTTCATATGACTATCTGATCCTTTCTTCTCTTTCTTCTCTTAGCATACAACAAAAGCATATGGACTTTCTAGATAAAATGCCTATAAGTTAGAAGCTAGTAACTTGCTTTCATCTGACATTTCAGACTCCCAAGGACACTGATACTGTTCTCAAATCCTTCATGTGATAATTATTGACAGTGATCATTGTCATCATTCATTGGGTTTCATATCCAGATGCTATTTCTCTTGAACAACTATGGACCGTGTTAAATTATTTTTATTACTTTTGTCTTGGGAAAGTCAAAGGCTCAATTTGCAATAGACTCGAACTTGTTCCTATGCTCCAGATTGTTCAATATGCTAAATACATGATGATTTCCTAGGTCTTGACATCTTGTGTATCTTTCCTTTTTCCAAAATACTTTGCCATGTATGATATTGTCAACATCAAATTAACAAATAATTGGATCAAAAGTAAGGAGAAAATACTTTTGTCAGTGCTGAATTCAATTTGTTGTGATGTTTTCAACTTCTTCCTGTATAAAAGGTGATATAAAGAAGGGCTTCTAGTAATTTCTACTAGCAGTAGAATCTTCTTTAGTGTCTAAGCTTATTAGTTGTCGGCCTATACCAGAAATTTCCTGTCTTTAAAAGCCCTCTAACAATGTAACTCATTTTGTCGAGCAAGTAAATAACTATGTTGTGCGGCAGTACACGGTGGATATTTCCTTTTGTTTATCCACATTTATATTTTCTGGAAGCCTGACGAGGAGACTTAGAGTTTTGCAGATAAATTCAGTATATTTGAAGGTTGACCCATCAAAATCTAATGGTAACTAGCTTATAGCATTTTTGAATTGAACAGAATTACTGGGTAAACATTATTGTTACATTACTGTTTAAAAAAATTGATCTACTATAAGTCTATAACCCTACATCACACACTTCACGATTTTTTTGGTAGCACTGTCGATTTTAGGACTTCTTAACAGACCTAAACATGTCAAGAAAACTATGACTTCTTCACAGACCTAAACATGTCGAGAAAACTAATAAGCGGAGAAAACAAACTTAAAAATCATGGATTCGTGCAAACATATATATTAAGATTACACTTGACCATACTATTTGACTAGAACATGTTCTCCTTTCTGCTTCACAATATGTATAATGAAAGTATGGACTATTTCATTATTCATGTGTTACTTATACATGATTCATTTCCTAAAATGGATTTTGAATCTCAATGCAATATATAGATTTTTCTTTCAATATATTATCTTATATATATAATATTCTTACATCAACATTTAGGGTAGCACACATCTCACTATACAAAATTTCAGGTGGAGGCATCCTTGCAATGAACTTGCATTGCTATCTAAACCCATGAAGCTATATTTCCATTTAGGAAATTCTTCTAAAATAAACCATGGCCTCAATTTTACTGATTGGTGACCTTCATTAACATTAATTAGCTAGAAACTACAACCCTTAAGATATCTGCAATTTAGTGCTACCATGTCAGAATCATACTGTAAGGGGCTGGCGATTCACTAAACGGATGGGGCTATGTGGAGTGCAAGGCACACATGGTCGCAGTGTAGGATCCTGTCAAGGAAGGATCTGAGGTGCAATCTTGGGATTGCGGAGTGTTTGAAGCTCACTCTCAGTTGTGGCGTAGGATCTCGCATGGCGCGGATCTGAGTTGTAACTATGGAGGGTAAGTGCCAGAGTGCATAAAGGGCGGCTAGGGTGGCCAACCTCTCTCAAGAGGGACAAAGCAGAGTAGTCCTTCCCTCCTGTCTTGTAGAAAGACTTGAGGTATTGTATGGATAGAGGTGAAATGGAGTAGCCTCGCCTTATAACAAGGTGGTGAGGTTTATTGGTGGATGCATGCTCGTGGTCCTTATCTCGGTGAAGCAGAGTAACTGAGCCAATGTCGGGGATGACTCCAAGGGAGTTATCCAAGACCCAAAAGCTAGGGAAGCGGAGTACCTAGTCCCAAGGCGGGAGGCAACTGCACAATGGGTTGTCCAAGTAGGAGGGTTGGAGTTTGTGTTGGGTAGGCTATGCGGGTGAGTGTTGCAAAGCCAGATATCCATGCACGGTGGATCTAAGGGGTGTTGCACTGGGTGCACATCCAAGTTACCTGGGAGGTTGTATTTGCATTGAGATTCGGTATCTCAAGGACCTACACGTGGGGTCCCAGATGGCAAATGGGATATGGTATTCCAGGGGAGTGCTCAAGGTGAGCCAAGTCATGAGGCAGATTCATAAGGGTGATCGAAGGTGTTGTGGTGCATTACTGAAATGGTGATATGGTTCATAGGCAATGTGCTATGGTGGTACAGCCGAGTTGGAAAGTGAGTACAATGACCAAGGGATTGGGATGGATCATGTAAGAAGGGCGTGGAGCTCAAGTAGGGATGCATTACACAGGGAATCCAAGGTGCTAAGACTGCAAAGATGCATGAGTTGGTTTGAATGCAATGGATGCATGAGCAATAGGGTTCACCAATGAGGCCATGTAGATAGAGACCGGGGGTCAAGGTAGTCAGTGCTCAGTGTTTAGATTCAAGGTTAGATATGGTGGTTAGTTGTCCCGTGGGGAATGGATTGGTGCTTCAAGGTCTATGGCAGACTAGGGGAGCCCAACATGGGAGACCAGTGCTTCGGTAGTACTGGGCAGGCTTCAGTAGCCTGCAAGAAAGGACATGAGAACTCAATGTGTTCGAAGGAGCTTTGGTAGTGCCAAGTATGCTATTGTAGTATGCGCAGCGAGCAGGAGGACTCAGTGGTCTAAGTTACTTAGTTGGGATGCAGTGTTCAGCAAGGGAGACTCAGGGAGTCCCGATGTACTTAGGTAATGCAGTGTATAGTCTGAGGAGGCATGCATAGTTGAGAAAGGTGGAGCTACGATGGTTCCAGGGCATTCAGAGTGGTGCAGCGGTGATCAAGAGAACTGAGGGAGTTGAGATCACCAAGGCTAATGTTAGTAGCATGGGTCTTATGGGGGATGCCATAGTCGAACGCATAAGGTGGCCAGTTTAAAAGGGGATTCAACAGGGTTGGATAGGAGTAGAGCTATGGGGGCTCGAGGACGTGTGCGCGACACATACAAAGGATGTAGAGCCAAGGAGGTTCGACATGCACTACCATTCCGCAGGGTGTATGTTAAGGCAGTTAGGTGGTGGGCACTTGAAGTTTGCGGTAAGGCGTAGTCTAGGAGCAAGAAATGGACTCGTCCACAATGAGAGTCATGAGTAATGCTTGCCAGTGCCATGTGAGGTTGGAATTATAAGGGAGAGGCTCATCCTGGGCATGAGCTAAATCTAGCCCCGTGACAGTTGGTATCAGAGCGTTATGCTTCTCTGATCTTGACTTTTGGTAAGTTGGATTCAGAGTTGGCATTGTTGAAGGGACATGTAAGACCAATAAACTAGGTAGATTGGGGGAAGTCTGGAAAGTCCAGCACTGTTTGGGTTACACAGAGTAAAGCAGTGAGGTGTAGGAGTGGTACAGTGTCATTCTGAGGTGAAAAAGTTGGGCTGTTGGGTGGGTATGGTGGTTGTCCTTAGTGAGGTGTAGGAGCTATATGGGGTAGTTTCGAGGAGTAGTATTGGGCTGCGTGGAGTAGTGTGGTGTAGGATCTTGTGTGGAGTAGATCTGAGGAGAAACAAAAAGGGTTGCAAGGTGCAACAAGGAGTAAACTTGGGTTGTTTGGTATAGTGGGGCGTAGGTTTATGTTTGGTACATCATCCAAGGAGTAAATTTGGGGCCACAAGGTGTGGCGCGGTGTAGGATTTACATGGTGTGAATTTGAGGAGTAATCGGATGGTGGTGTGATAGGTTGGCTTGGTGGCTATGGGGGCAGGCTAGGCAGCAGTGTTATGGATCGGCAAAACTTGGGCTGCAGGGTGGCTACGATGGTCATTCTCAGTGTGGAGTAGGTTGGTGTTTGGGCTGCATGGTGCAGAGTGGTGTAGGTTGGTGTTCGGTACATCATCTGAGGTGCAAAATTGGGAGCTGTTTGGTAAAGTTTGGTGTAGGATTGTGTTCGGTACATGATCTGAGGAAGGTTGGCGTAAGTACTAAGGATGGCGTAATGTTCTACAAATGTGGTCTTAGAAGGATGTTGGTGGGCATTCTAGGTTGGGTTGTTTGAGTTGGGAGTATGGATGCAGGGCCTACCATGAGGGCCAGCCAACAGGCAAGCAGAGTGACATGGCAGAAGTCGAGGAAGCTGGGAATAGGATACGTGTAACTTTGGGAAAATGAAAAGGGGTGCCACAAGTGGATTGTGGAGCCGTGTCTTTCAATGGATGTCAGAAATGGTTCTTGGACAGTGGAAGGTGGAAAACAAAATTTGGGTGTGGTAGTAGGCTGAGTGGGAGACATAAGTATTCGGTATACAATTCTCAGAGTTCAATTTGGTTGGATAGCTCAGTTGAAGTTAGACATGGAGTGGATTCATGAAGGGGTCAGCATTAGGTATGTTGGCAGCATCAAGTATGTTTCGGTGACAGAAATGGTGCAGGTGTGGAAGTATACCAAGGTTGCACTGTATCATCCAAGGAGTGGAGAGCATTCTAAGAGGCATATGTAGATCTCGCTGATAGGTGCTAAGGTGGCAAAGCGTGGGCCTTGAGTTGGTAGTTCTAGCATCGAGGATGTCGCCTATTCTAAAGTGGGGGAGTATGTAAGGGGCTGGAAATTCACTAAACGGATGGGGCTATGTGGAGTGCAAGGAATGAATGGTCACGGTGTAGGATCCCGTCAAGGACGGATCTGAGGTGCAAGCTTGGGACTGCGGAGTGTTTGAAGTTCACTCTCAGTTGTGGCATAGGATCTCGCATGGCGCTGATCTGAGGTGTAACCATGGAGGGTAAGTGCCAGAGTGCATAAAGGGCGGCTAGGGTGGCCAACCTCCCTTAAGAGGGACGAAGCAGAGTAGTCCTTCCCTCCTGTCTTGCAGAAAGACTTGAGGTATTGTATGGATAGAGGTGAAATGGAGTAGCCTCACCTTATCACAAGGTGGTGAGGTTTATTGGTGGATGCATGCTCATGGTCCCTATCTCAGTGAAGTGGAGTAACTGAGCCAATGTCGGGGATGACTCCAAGGGAGTTATGTAAGACCCGAAAGCTAGGGAAGCCGAGTACCTAGTCCCAAGGCAGGAGGCAACTGCACAATGGGTTGTCCAAGTAGGAGAGTTAGAGTTTGTGTTAGGCAGGCTATGTGGGTGAATTTTTTAGAGTCAAATATCCATGCACGGTGAATCTAAGGGGTGTTGCACTAGGTGCACATCCAGGTTACCTGGGAGGTTGGATTTGCATTGATATTCAGTATCTCAAGGACCTACGAGCGAGGTCCCAGATGACAGATGGGATATGGTATTCTAGGGGAGTGCTCAAGGTGAGCCAAGTCATGAGGCAGATTCATAAGGGTGATCGAAGGTGTTGTGGTGCATTACTAAAATGGTGATATGATTCATAGGCAATGTGCTATGGTAGTACAGCCGAGTTGGAAAGTGAGTACAACGACCAAGGGTTTTGGATGGATCATGGAACAAGGGCATGGAGCGCAAGTAGGGATGCATTACACAGGGAATCCAAGGAGCTAAGACTACAAGGATGCATGAGTTGGTTTGAATGCAATGGATGCATGAGTAAGAGGGTTCACTAACGAGGCCATGTAGACAGAGACCGAGGGTCAAGGCAGTCAGTGCTCAGTGTTTAGATTCAAGGTTAGATATGGTGGTTAGTTTTCACGTAGGGAATGGATTGGTGCTTCAAGGTCTATGGCAGACTGGGGTAGCCCAACATGGGACACCAGTGCTTCGGTAGTACTGGGAAGGCTTCGGTAGCCTGCAAGAAAGGTCAAGAGAACTCAATGTGTTTGGAGGTGCTTTGGTAGTGCCAAGTATGCTTTGGTAGTATGCGCAATGAGTAGGAGGACTCAGTGGTCCAATTCACTCAGGTGGGATGCAGTGGGGTGACCCCACAATAGTGGGTTACACTTTTTTGCCTAAACCGACATTGAACTCTACATTTTGAGAAAAAATTTCACATTCGGATGCATATTGTTGTTAAACTGTTTGAAATCGGAAGATGAAGTAAACTAGAGTCTTTTAGGATTTTCTTTCTAGATTCTAAATATATTTTTTTAATTTTTTTTTGAATTGATTTTAATGGTTTTTTTTTTCTCCCACTAAAACTGCTATGTTGCTGAAAACGTATTTTTCAAAAAGGTACAATGACTTCGTACAAC
>MU223732.1:1290874-1308504 GCA_018584345.1 Thuja plicata | reverse complement strand
CAAACAATATATATTAAAAAACATTAAAATACATATATACAAACAATATATATTATAAAACAATAAAATATTCCAATTAGAAACGTGAAAAACCTGATGTATTGACGTTTGATGAAACGGAAGCCTGTAGCCACTGTTACTTTCACCTCAGCCGAAACAGTCACAATGACTGTTTTGGCGGATTTATTCCGCTAAACTAACCTAGTTACTTTCGATAGAAAGTAACTAGGTTACTTTCGATAGAAAGTAACTAGGTTACTTTCGATCGAAAGTACCTAGTTTAGGTACTTTCGATCGAAAGTTAGTCTATTTTGATCGAAAGTAATTAGCATTTTCGATCGAAACAAATAAAGTTGTTTTAGTGGGTCACGCTTTTCGGGATGAATTCCTTCCTCCCGAAAAGTGTAACCCACTATTGTGGTATCACCCAGTGTTCAGCAAGGGAGACTCAGGGAGTCCCGATGTACTCAGGCAGTGCAGTGTATAGTCCGAGGAGGCATGCATAGTTGAGCAAGGTGGATCTATGGTGGTTCCAGGGCATTCAAAGTGGCAAAACGATGATCAAGAGAACTCAGGGAGTTGATATCACCAAGGCTAATGTTAGTAGCATGGGTCTTATGGGGGATGCCATAGTCGAATGCATAAGGTGGCCAGTTTAAAAGGGGGTTCAACAGGGTTGGACATGAGTAGAGCTATGGGGGCTCAAGGACGTGTGTGTGGCACATACAAAGGATGTAGATCCAAGGAGGTTTGGCATGCACTACCATTCCGCAGGGTGTATGTTAAGGTAGTCAGGTGGTGGGCACTTGAAGTTTGGGGTAAGGCGTAGTCTGGGAGAAAGAAATGGACTCGTCGTTAATGGGAGTCATGAGTAAGGCTTTCCAGTGCCGTGTGAGGTTGAAATTATAATGGAGAGGCTCATCCTAGGCATGAGCTAAATCTAGCCCCCTGACACATACAAACAGGCCAAGAACATAGTACTCATATTCTGAAGCTTTGAGGATTTCATAGGGGAAAGGATACGGAAAACCAAAGAAACTTCACTGGAGTAACACAATTTCTACATGAAGAAGGTTTTCAAACTCTTGGTTTTATATTTCCTTTTTAAGGAATAATCCCTTATTAATTCTGAATGAGTACTATATTTTTTCATGACAAACATGTAAATGTATAAGTGTTTGTTGATGTGTACACAGATAAACTGGATGCATTTTTCACTAGATTTAATTAATGACTGGTGAAATTGCATGAGTAGTCTTTTGGAGAATAAGTAGGAGGATAGGATCCAAATTTAGGGAAATCTGGGTCTGAAAACGAGCGAAAAATACCTACGCGATCACACCATTCAAAACCTACAAATTAAAGAAAGATGAGATTCACATGACTCAAATTCCATATCCTGGAGTGACATGATCACATATACTAGAAATGCAAAGAATATAGAAGTGTCCTAATTTGCATGCAATTTTTTGCTCTATACAAACGGTTCATCCAATAGCTACCTAAGATCTCTTGCCTGAGTCCTAGCCTTTGCAAAAAGGCGATGGGAGAAATCCATGCGAAGACACCAAGAAAAAAATAGGGTTTAAGTAAATGCCCAAATATTAAAATAAAAAAATTACCACGATCACAAGGAAATGGTGTGGAGATCTGTGATGTAAATATACAAACCCTACTAGTCAATGCACAACCAATTTTGAAACTCCAATTTATTCCCAATGAAACAAGAAGGGAACAGTCCAGAATAATGCTAGTTCAGAAAAGAAATAGAGAAAAGAAATAGAGAAACGGTAAAGACAAGACCTGGCTTTGTTTTGACGATGAATCAAAGGGGAACACCGTGTTTCTTTTGCTGCAATGGCACTTTTGTTAAATGTAAATGTTAGATTTTAATACAGTAATAAAGAAAGGAGAGTCGATGGCCTTGATGCAAAGCTTACATGCAAATGAGACATCTACCAATCTGTATAATGCCACTGAGAACTCAAGATCAAACACATCAGTGTGGAATGCCATGAATCCAAAGCAACAAGTAATAGGAATTAGAGACTCGAGAATCCAATTCTCCCTACTGCTTGCCACGAATTGTCACCATTGCCACTAGTCCTCAATTTTTGACAGAATTTTTGTACAAGAAAATAAAAAGATCACCAGAAAAATTAGCTGGGCGAATGAGAAAATAGGAATTTAGGAGGGGGAAATTCATTTTAATAGAAAAAAATCTATCGACCATACTATATAGTGAATGTTGCATGTTTTGTACGATTACCCAGATGGAGACTATTGCAAAATAGATGCTCAAAAATATTAGTCCCCGCCTTAAAGGGCAGGGACTAAAAATAATATTACTGCCACTCTACAATACTGATCTACATGAAGTTATGTGCGTCTACAACCTTTCTAGACAAAAAGAAATTGTTGTTTTGGTGTTGTAATTGTTGCCAGTATTTTACTTTCCACTAATTGTATTATTATAAACTTATTCTATACATAGCTTCTAAACACTTATTTTCTTTATTTTGTTTTATTTTGTTTACTAATTGTTGCCAATTATTAGAAAATGCAGATGTTCATATCAACTATTGAAAGGAATAAGGAAAAGAAGAGAGATAAAAATCAAACATATTACACTTGCCACAAGGAAGAGGTCTCTGCTAGACGTCATTTACAAATATTAAATAAAAATTTGTATGTACGTGCACTCAAGCAACACTTCAAATAACAACAACAATACTACTACAAAACAATGAACACCATTTCACTGAAATTGAAATCAATACCATTAGCAATACATGTAGCTCTACAATAGAACAACCCAAATTAGTAGGATAGAAAAGAAAAAAAGAAAATGAGCCACTACCACTATCAGGAAATATAGAAATAAACGTAGACAACTTTGTCAACCCACAACACCCAATAGTACCTACTGTAATGCCCACTAATATTTTCACAGTAGAGTTTTTAGAGTCAATGAAACAATTCTGACAACGCAACTCTTCTTCTCCATTAAAATGGCAAGTAGTAGCGGGGGAGAGCAGGCTAGGCGGGAGCGGCCAAATTCATTTTTGAATTTGGGCGGGACTGGTGCGAAGGATGCAGGGATGTTTGAGCATAGAAAGCCGGATGAAGCTAATGAAAAAGGGATTCAAGAGAAGGATCCTGATGCTTGACTTGCGCCTGGGGACTCAGGGGGGACCCAGGTCTATTGGGTCAAAAGGAAAACTAGAGCCCAACAAAAAGTGGGCATCTCTATTCGGTGTCAAACCTACTGGTAAGTCTTCCTTATCACCATTCAAGAACATATCAAAACCTTCTCAAGGGATCTTTGCAATAGATATTCTGGATCAGATTATTGATCACACTATTGCAAGAATGAAAAACTCTTTGATTGGGAGATTTTTGGGGCTAGACCAAACATTGAAGTGGTTAGGGATTTTGCTTCTAGAAAATGGGACTTGAAAGGGCAGGTGGATGTGGTGGAAATGACAAAGGGATGCTTGTCCTTTTTTTTCTTGTGTGAATAAGATAGGATGAGAATCCTTTGTAATGGGCCTTGGATGATAAGGAAAAATAATCTGGTCCTCCAAAAATGGAGCCCTAATCTGATCTTTGAGGAAGAATTTGTTAGCCAGGTCTTGGTATGGGTCAAGCTCCATGGCTTGCCTCTTGAATATTGGGTGGAGGATATTTTTGCGGGGATAGAAAATTCCTTTGGGGAATTTCTATCAATAGATAATGTCACAACTTCAAGGAGAAGGCTTACTTATGCGAGGATATGTGTTGGGATAACACAAGATGCAGATATGCTAGAAAAAATTAATATTCACTCTAAATTGGGAATGTGGGAGAAAAGTATTGAATATGAAACCATTTCCTTTCCGTGCTTTCATTGTAAGAAAGCTGGTCATTGAGCGAAGAAATGCTCAGAAAATATTAGCCAGAGAAAGACTAAGAAATGGGTCTCAGTGGGGAAAATCAAGAAAGATGGGGGAAAGACTTCAAGTGAAGCCCAAATCCAAAAAAAATGGAAATCATTGTGATATCATAAACTAAGGATGAAAGAATTATAAATGATCACCTAAATGATGAAGGATGTGAAGGCAGTGAAAGCAATGAAGTAAAGGAGGAAATAGAGGGGGTTCAAATGGAAGAGGGGGAAATAAATTAAAGGATATATGACATCACGAGATTAAGAGTACAAGGGTAACAAAGGGGAATGGAAATGAATAAGATATAACCTATGAAGAGGAAAAACAATCTGAAGGGGGCTCTCAAACCAAAACAAAAATGGAAGAGGAAATAGCAGGGCAGAAAGCCCAGCAGTGCACGATATTAGGTCAAGAAACCTTTAATGATTCTGAGAACACACCCAAGGGGGTAAGAAATATATTTTGTGATGATAAAAAACCTATTTGGGGTGATGCAGGGGATACCACTCAAGCCCTTGCGGGGGAACATAGTGACCTAGATGATGGGAAGGAAATCCAAAGGGAGAAGAAAAATTCAAAGAAAGAAAAGGATACAGGCAACAGAAAAGTATTAACAAGGAGGTCAAAAATGGGGATGTGAGAGAAAATTTATCTTCACCAAGGAGACCCACAAACATGAAGACAAGATCAAAGGAGACTAAGAAGAACATAGTGAATGGAAGCTAGCAGATCCTGGAGATGGGATCCTTTGTTAAGGTATGAAGATAATTTCTTGGAATATAAGGGGGCTGAATAACCCCCATAAACATGATATTGTTAGGAATATGATTAGAGATAATAGACCAGATATTTTTGTTAATTCAAGAAACTAAAATGCTTAAAGAGAAAGTTGAAAAGTTTAGTTTTTTTAAGAATGGATGTATTTGTGGGGGTGATTCTGATGGTGCTTTAGGGGGTATTGCTACAGTTTTGAATGGTGATATTATTAAAGGTGATGCTATTTATCAAGGTGATAATCTAGCTTGTATAAGGTTCAAACATCTTAAGGATAATACTTCTTGGGTTTTGACTAATATTTATGCACCTAACACTAAAAAGGGCAAAGAGGTTTTCTGGAACAAGTTGTCTCCTTTGAGAAATGTGTTTAATAAGGAAGAATGGATTGTCATGGGAGATTTTAATACTTCCCTAAAAGAAAATGAAAAAAAAAGGAGGAAGTCAATCTAATCTGGATAGTAGGATGGATCTTATGAATTTCATAGACATCCATTCTTTGCATGATATGGAGCTGGAAGGAATCAACTACACTCAGAGTAATAGGAGAAGTGGTCAAGATCTTATTCAAGTTAGACTGGATAGGGTCCTCATTACCAATGAATGGTTTACTCATTACTACTTCTCGTTATAAGCTCATGTGAGGGTAGGATCGGACCATAATCCTATAACTTTTATGGCAGATCCCATAGACAAAAAAGGAATTTTCCATACAGATTTGAGAAAATGTGGACAATGCATCCACAACTTGAACAAAAAATAGAAGAATGGTGGAGGATCAAAATCAAGGACACGACTATGTTTATCTTGGCCAAAAAACTTAAAAATGTCAAGGATAACATTAAAGAGTGAAATAAAGAGACTTTTGGCAACATATTCTCAACTAAGGCTAATGTAAGCATGGAGCTAAAGGACATCCAGGATAGTATACATAAGGATGGATATGTCAACATATCAAGGGATCAAGAGAATGAAAAACTGGTGGAGATGCATGATATAATTGCCAAAGAAGAAACCTTCTGGAGACAGAGATCGAGAAAGATATTATTGAAGGAGGGAGACTAAAATACTAAATACTTCTTTATGAATAGTCTGAAACATAGAATGGCTAATAGAATATCTAAGCTCAATATCAGTGGTACTCTTTCAGAGGATGAAGAAGTCATTAGATTGGAGGCTAAGAATTTCTTTCAGAACTTGCTCCAAAAAGATAGTAATTTGAACAATGAAGAACAAAGGGATTTTCTAGATTGCATCCCTCAGATTCTAAATGATAATAAAAATACAGGGCTCCTGGCTATACCCTCTAATTCTAAAATCAAGAAGGCTATCTTTTCTTTTAATGGTGAGAAATCCCCGGGTCCGGATGGGTATCCTATGTTTTTTTTTCAAATGTATTGGAATATCATTGAAAAGGATGTGAATAATGCTGTCAAAGAGAGTTTTGGGTCCAGAAAAAATTTGAAGGAGTTGAATGGCATGTTTATAGTGCTGATTCCTAAAAAAAAGGGGGCAGACAAGATGGATCAATTTAGACTGATGAGTTTATGCAACTCTTCTTATAAGATCATCTCCAAGGTCCTAACTTCTAGAATTCTGTCTATTCTCCCTTCCCTTATCTCATTGCAGCAAAATGGATTTGTGCCTGGCAGACAAATTATGGACTTCATTATAACTATTCATGAAATGTTCACTCTCTTGTGATGCCTAGGAAGGAAGGTCTCATCCTTAAGCTAGATCTCTCCCAAGCCTATGATAGGGTGGACTGGGATTTTTTGACTAAATTTTTAAGGGCTTTTGGTTTTCATAAGAAGTGCACAGATCTTATATATCAGCTCATCTCTTCGGCTACTTTTTTAGTTCTGGTCAATGACTCCCCTACTTTGTTCTTTAAGTTGACTAGAGGATTAAGGAAGGGGGATACCCTCTCCCCTGTTCTTTTTATCATTATGGCTGAATGTCTGGGCAGTTATATGGAGAATCAGGTTAGGAAAGGTAAAATTAAGGGATTAAACCCCTCTTCTAGTAATCAACTGTGCTCCCATCAGCAGTTTGTTGATGATTTAGTCATTATGGGAGTAGCTTCTGTTAATAATGCTAGTAAAATTAAGAATGCTCTAAAGAAATATGAGACAGCTTCTGGCCAGACTATCATTGGGGAAAGAGCTCAGTTTTTCTCTTCAATGTTCTTGATAAAAGAAAGAATAGAATTTTGAGAATTTTGGGATGTGATCTGGGAAATATTCTAGGAACTTACCTATGTCTCCCTCTTTTCTTGGAACCCCCTGATACTTTCTGGAGTTCTCTTGTGGATAGATTTCACAACAAACTTGCTGGATTGAAGGGTTTGCTACTTATCCAAGCGAGCAAGATTCAAATTCTTAGGTCAACTCTCCAGGGTCTCCCTCTTTATGCTTTGAGTATCTTCAAAATTCATAGAAAGTATGGTGAAGCTTTTGAAAAGATTTAGAAAAATTTTCTGTGGACAGGTGTGGAAAAAAGAAAAGGATGACCCTGATAGCTTGGGAAAAGGTTCATCGACCTGTTAATAAAGGTGGTCTTGGGTTAAGAAGAATAAAAAATTTGAATGATCACCTAATGGATAAAATCAAATGGAGATACTACAGCTCTAGGGGAGAGTGGACCTTAATATGGGACAAAAATATAATAAGGAAAGGCATGAATTTTATTCCTTCCTTGAGGAGAACATGGATGTGGGAGGTTCTTTTATTTGGAGAAATGCAATGAAAAAA
This sequence comes from Thuja plicata, assembly GCA_018584345.1. Taxonomy (NCBI): domain Eukaryota; kingdom Viridiplantae; phylum Streptophyta; class Pinopsida; order Cupressales; family Cupressaceae; genus Thuja; species Thuja plicata. The sequence continues at coordinate 1,301,048 of MU223732.1, read as the reverse complement.
AAAGACAACATTAAACAAGGTATTAAATGGAAAGTTGGTAATGGTAGAAAAGTTCATTTCTGGGAAGATGATTGAATATTACAAGCTCCCCTTAAGGAATGCCCTGAGTGGAGGAATCATGAAAGCCAATGCAAAATGATATTTGGAGGGAATGTGAAAGACTACTGGGACAGGGACCACTGGAAGGACTTGACTGTGATTGACAATAATTTGGGACAGCTCAATAAAATCCTTAACTCTATCACCCTGATTAATGAAGAAGACAAGATTATTTGGAAATATAGCCCGAATGGTAATTCAACTATATCATCGAGCTATACCATTTCAAGTTTGAAGACCTTGAGGAGCCCTGTTGGGATAAAGTTTGGATTAAAGATCTTACTCAAAAAATCAATGTCTTTTTTTGGATCCTGATGCAAAATAAAGTCATGACTACTGATAATCTTAGAAAAAGAGGTATGGTTATAGTGAATAGGTGCTACCTCTGCAATCAAGATGAGGAAAGTGTGAACCATATGTTTATTCATTGTTCCTATGTTAGGTTAATTTGGGGTTACTTTCTTAAACTTCTTAACAAAGAATGAGTTTTCCCTGAGGATGTGAAGAGTCTTTTTTACTCTTGGAACCATCACTCAAGGAATGAGACTATTATCAAGGTATGGAATTTTTTTTTACCCTATATCTGTTGGGGAGTTTGGAGAGAGAGGAATGAGAGAGTCTTGAGGAATAATTTGGCTAGTGAGAAGGAGGTCTTCTTTAGAATTAAAAGAGACATTAAAGAAAAATTATTTTTAAAGGATATAGTCATGGAACCTTTGAATGAGGAGGACATAAAATTATTCAATAATTAGAAATTAAAATGGAATCACAGGAAACATGATAGGACAACTAAGAGGGAGGAAGCTAGATGGGATTTCCCCCCTAGTGGATGGAAGAAAATTAACTTTGACGGTGCTTCAAAGGGAAATCCAGGGGTTGCTGGATGTGGCATTGTCATTAGAGATGAAAATGGGGTTTGTAAAGGTATCAGAGCTATCCCTATTGGAATACAAACTAATCATATAGCTGAAGCCTGTGCTGCCCCTGATGGCCTTATACTTTCTAAGGAGAAAGGGTGTTCTAAGGTGTGGCTAGAGGGCGACTCTCTCCACATTATCAAGTGTTTGAATAATGATACACCAGCCTCGTGGACTATTCATAACACGATAAAAAAAGCCAAAGATATTATGTATTCTTTTGAAGAATGTATTGTGACTCATAACTTCCGTGAGACTAATGGGGTTTCTGACTAGGCACCCAACATGGCTTGTAAGGTGGATGTGATGACGCAATGGAGTGATGGAAACGATATGCCTAATCAAGTCAAATTATTACTTGATAGTGATGGTTTGAGGAGTAAACAAAAACACAATTATAAATGGTGTCATAAAAGGATTTTGATGCGAAAGTGATTTTTCATTATTACCGTTTTATGTGAAAGTACCCTGTGTTGATTACGATTTGGAAGTGGCAGACTTTCTGGGTGTTTTTGGTTTTGTTGAGAATGAGGGGTGGTAATAACGACATTCTCAACAGTTATCACAGAGGTAAAAAATTAAAACAGAGAAGAAAGATGGTATGCAGTAAGAAAAGAGTTGAGCCAGTGAATTGCAAAGAATGGAGGAATATGCCAACAGTTTGGAAGATTTTGAAAGATGGAGGGATGGAGGTTTTCTCAGAAAAAATTCATGGTAGAAATCCATCTATTTCTAGGATATTCACCAAATCCTGGAAAAATGGCAAGATTATGGTGGGAAATCAGCAAATGGAGGTCAAAAGTTAGTTTACCTTTCTACTTGCTCAGCTTGTTAGATTTCACCATTAATAGCTTGCAGAAAGATCCAAAAGGGGATCATGCTACTCACCAGGGCTTGATGGTGTTAATTTATGAAGTTTTGAAAAAAAAGGTTGAAAGACCTTTGTTAAAAAAGAACCAAAGAGATGAGGAAGACACAGAGGGTGATGAGGAAGATAGTATGTCAAAGGAAGAAACAAGTGATGAAGAGGAGCCCAGGGGATACAAAACCCCCAAAAACACTACGAAGAAGGGTTCCTCATCTAAGAAGAGCGAGAAGAATCCCTTGTTTGAGGGCTCTGATACAAATAGGGAAATAGATGATGAGAAGACGAAGGAAAGCAAAATGAAAAAAAAAAGGGTAAAAAGGGGAAGAAGAAAAAGACTCCGGTGGAAGAATCTGAAACTGAGATGGAGTCTGAGGAGGAAGAGAAGGAGGGAAAGAAAGACATCAAAAGGAGAAAATGGGGATAAGGTATGGAAAAGAAAAAGTCTAGCTGACAAGAGAAAAAAACCAGCAAGAGGAGAATCGTCCTCTCCTCAGATGAGGAAGACATGACGAAGAAAAATCAGAATGCTAAGAAGAATCCTGGGGAGGATGAAAGAGGTGGAGATAGGGAGAAAAAAAAATATGACAATGAAGAGAACCCAAGCCAAAAGGGGAATATGGAAACTGATAAGAAAAAGGAGGAGGAAAAGGTGAAGGAAAATATGGAAAAAAGAATAGAGAAAAAGAAAACATGGCATGAGGAAACAAAGTACAATGAAAATGAGGAAACGTGCAATTACCATATGTCGAATGATATCAAGCAAAGAAAGGACTGCATTGTGGAGTTCACGGGTATGGTGAGTAATTTGATTGAAGACAATATAAATATGAGAAAAAAATTGAAGTTATGAGGGCTGAGATTAACATCCTAAAAAGCATAGGAATTGGAGAGAAACCAGTGGCTGATTGCCTGGATGAAATGAAAGAGGCTGTGGAGAACTCAAAAGCCTAGGTGGAATTTGTGAGCAAAGTGGGTAGAATGGAGAAATAGTTGAAAGATATCATTGATAGGCTAAGGATGAGGACATCGCAGAGAAAATCAACAAATTGAGTTCATAAAGGTTGAAAAATTGGAGGAAACAGTCAAGAAAATCGAGGAACAGTGTTTGGTGAGCTTGAAGGCTTATATAGGACATGCACAGATCCTAATGGACAAGTTAGATCGAGAAAAGGGGAAAAGGAATGCAGAGAGGGGAAGGAAATCACTGGACTGAGAACTCGCACAAGGGAAAGCACAAAGAATTAGATGAGTCCAAAGGTGGACAAGGAAACTGAAGACCTTAAGAAATTGGTTAACCAGATGCAGATCATGGTCGTTCAGGCCCAGGAAAAGGTGGAGGGCATGTAGCTATCTTTTATTGTTTTCTGTCCTTTTTATTTTTGTTGTCCCTGTCCTTATTGTGTATCTGTGGGACTTTTTGATATTACTGTTAGCTTGTTTTCTTTTGTTCTTTCCTTGCTAGGTACTATGGAACAAATTTTGCTAAAATTTATTGAAAATTTGTAATAACTCTTGTAAAGGTTTCGGGTCCTTGTAAAACCTATTTTTACTTAATCAGAACAATTCTGACAATGCATTGATTCATTATCACACATCAAAATGTGCAGCATATGTAAAGAAACCTACAATGGAATTTCCATTAGAAAAATGCTCCCGGTACAATATGTTGTAGATGTTCTACAGAAAAAGGGGTTCATCACTTTTCTCTAGCAAACAACTTAGACCTAGGCAAAAGACCAGATGTCCTTTAAAACCTCACCCAAGTAGAAGAAATGCTTATTGCTAGAGTAACCCCAGTTTTACAGGTGACACATGAAAGAGGAGGAAAATATAAATATAGTGGCCACACCATAAGCTTCCCCCAAGATATTCCAAGCATTGCCCATCTTTTTCCTAGAGGGTTAGAAGACCTTGAACTAGTGATTATATGTCGAACAAACATACACGGTAAGAATTATGATTGCTATGTCAATAAAAACAATGTTTTGGGTGCACTAAATTAAAAAAATCAAAAATGACCCATACTGTGTCAGGGTGGTCCCACAATACTGTGTCCCACTTTTTGGCCAACTTTGACACAAAGATCAACATTTTGAGAAAAAACTTCACTTTTGCACACCTATTGCCACAAAATGATAAGGAATTTGAAGGTGATGTAAACTAGGGTCTTTTAGAAATTTCTTTCTAGTTTCTAAATTTTAAAAAAAAAAAAAGTAAAATTCATTTTTCCTTCTCCTTCGAAAAGTGGTTTGTGTGAAAAAACTGTATTTTTAATAAGTGACTGTCACTTGGATCAGCATAACTTTTTTTTAGAATATGATAACGATGTAATTCTTTTGAAATTATATTTTTAACATCAATATCTAGAGGATGTAATTGGTTTCATTCATTTTGGGTCATTATTTCATAGTTTATTAATTTCTAATGTGATAGTAACTGTAATTTAGACATAAGGTCACTTGGATCGCTCTAACTTGATCTCTATATATCGAAATTCAAATTATTATTTTTTTATAGAAGGGTAACACAAATAATCTTTTCCTACTTATTTTTCATATTATTTTTTTGTAATTTACTATTTTTCCTGAAGCCTTGAAGAGACGGGTTGTTGAATGACCAAACAACCTATGTTTAGTTAAAGTAATATTTGAAAGTGATAATGAACTCAATATGTATTAAAATTATATTCATTAGAAAGCTTGTTCTAAATTACATCATTTGGCATCATTTGTTTCAGAAAAACATTTGATTTGGTCCTTGTCCCAGGCCTTGAAAGGACAATTTTTAGGAGGTTTTTTGTTTTCTAAGGGGAAATGTTCATTTTAGGGTGCTTCGCACGAAGAGGTCTGAGGGGGTTGTAATGAACCCACCAAGGAAAATTCACCCAAATTGCTTGTTTTTTGTTGATTCACATGGTTCACTTGAATTGGGTCTAGTTTGAGCGAACCCCCCATTTTATCTAGTTCGTGCGAAGCCTATTAACCACTTTGCACGAAGAGGATACTTCGCGCGAAGCCATCAAAAAAGAATTTTTTTTTGAAAGTCCAAAATCCTTCGTCCCAAAAAGTGGGACACACTATTTTGAGATCACCCTACGGCAATGTTGATATTGACATTGATGCACTCAACTTATTGCGCGAAACAACAACTGATATATCAAACATGCTCTGCAACTTGACGATAGAATTCCAAGAAAAAACTACAACAACCAAACATATTAGAAACTTTAACAATGATTTAGAGTTACAAAATTTTACATCATTCATTAGAAAATTCCCAAATGGACAACACAAACTTCAAATCATTAAGAAAATTTTACGTTTGCAAAAAAATGACCCACACATTGTACACGATGTCCATAAATAAATAACTCACCAATCAATGAATACAACACTAGGGGCCTTTTAAGAATGGCCTTCCGCACACTGTTCCCAAATAGATGTGCACTCCCACTCCAACCAAGAATAAAACAAGTTCACATGCATGAATACCCTTTGCATTTGCTGAGATACCATGATAACAGGTTTTGAAAACTTGTAAGATTCTGGTATTTTATTTACAATCTAATTATGAGACACTATAACCAACAAATAATTGTAGTTTTCCTCAAATCTAGCTTACAAAACAAGGTGCCAAACACTATCGAAGTCCTTCAAGAACAACTACATAACATCCTTGACAATCAATTGACCAATAAATTAATGTGATATGGAACTTTATTACCAGGAACCCAAGCTTACTGGAATAAAAGTTGAATGGACTTTACTACCATGATACACCAATTGGGTACCACTACACTTTTCTTCACATTGAGCTCAACAGACATAAAATGACCAAATCTTCATACATTATTCCAATAATAACTAACCCAAGAATACATTTCTCAAGAAAATAGTTGATAGATAATATTATTCAAAACCAAACACAACATCCTTGTACATTCACTAAAAGTTTTCAATCTTCCGCAAGGAAGTCATAGTAAAACTATTACAAACAAAAGACACAATCAATTGGAGAAACCATTTCAATCTATGGATTCCAAATGCACCAAACATGGACACAATCAATTGGAGAAACCAATGCGAAATAGACCATGCAAAAAATTTATTTGATGAATATGTTTCTACTTGGAATCCCCGAACTCAGGAAGACAAAAAAAATAGATCACATCACACGTTTGACGAAGATATATGCCTACTAAACACTACTAAAATACTCTCCGTGGATCCTCTCTTAGATTATGAGAAGCTACTGAATACTATACAAAGACTTAAACAAAATCCACAGATCATACATGTTTAAGAAAAAAAGGAAATATCACAATGTCACTACAAAGTTAAATGGCTAGAAGAATCAACATCTACCTTAACATGTGACAAAAAAAGAAATATATCTTACAATGTTGGAAGAAATGATGATCGCCTCAACCTCCACAACCCACAAATGCTTGCAATATGGAGAGGTAATGTCGACTATCAACTTGTCGGTTCAAGAAAATTTATCCTCAACTACATCTCAAAATATGCATCCAAGGTAGAAAAAAATCAGATAGCTATAGTACCATATTAAAAAAAATGAAAATAAAAGAGAATCAAACAAAAATTCCTTAATAGCATATCAAAAACTCATGATAGGAATCATTGCAGACCATGACATTGGAGCATAAGAGACATGCCATATGCTACAAAAATTGCCTTTGGTAACTTGCAGTCATTCCTTCATTTGTTTGAATGTCAGCAAAAAGGTCCTACACCGAATCAACAATTCAAATAATTAGGAAGAATTAAGCACCACTTATATCCAGTCCTATGAAGAGCATCCCCCTTAATTGGATTCTTTATCACTTATTAAAATATCCTAAATGTACTTGTACTCTTCTCAACACAAGAAGAATATTCAATGGAAAAAGAGGAAAACCAATGCAATTATCAATGTGTACCCAAAATTCAAAAGTATTCCAAATGAAAATACTGACGAATTTGAGGCATTTTTCTATAGTGAACTACTACTCTACAAACACTTTTGCCACAACCCAAAGGATATTGGTATTACAAAAGAACACACTGAAAAATTGGAAATGTCTACAAATAAACAATTACTCACCGTGGCCCAACACATTAATAGAATTCCAAACACATCGACAAATGAAGAAAATGATGACAATGACAATGAAAAACTAGAATATGACCACACCACAGACCTATACGAATGTGAGTTACTGTCCCAAATGGGTGCCTCCATGAATTTAAATGTAAATGAGATTGATATGCTTGACAGACGAGACATGATCTTAATCACCCATGGAATACAAACAACATTTCCCAAGAACTAAATGAATCTTCTACAAAATTCATATCTAAAGGAAAATTACAAACAAATGGTGCAACTTACCAATCACAAATAACACATACAAGCTACCAGCTTATCCCCAAACAAAAACTTGTCTTAGACATTATCATTAAACATCATATGAAACCATTACAAAATGACCAACTATGGATGATTATCCAAGGTACAAAAGGCACTGGAAAATCATACTAAATCAATTTTATTAGAAAAAACAATAAACATGGCAGCACAAAACAATTAAAAATCCTTTCTTGCACTTGCACCTACACGAATTGATACTTATAACATACAAGCCACAAAAATCCACACATGCCTTCGAATTCCTATAAAAGAAATGCATCCCTTACAAAAACAATCATTATCAACTCTCCAAGAGGAACTCAAACATGTCAAATACATTCTAATATATGAAATTAGCTTCTTAGGACCAAAACTACTACTGAAAAATAGACAAATGTTTACGTGAGGCATTTCCCCATAACCAAAAACATGCTTTTAATGGATTGTCTATCATTCTCAGTTGTGACTTAGGCCAAATACCACCAGTTATGGATATCCCAATATATGCCTCACTTTATAGAGCCTTCATACTTTGGTATACATTCATTGTTGCAATTACATTGGACACAATATTCTGTCAACAAGGCCAAAGTGACTCCCAACAACATTTTTAAAATATCCTACAAAATATAAGAAATGCTCAATCACTAAAAGATGATTGGGAGACACTAATGAATTAGACAAACAAAATGTTAACTACTAAACAAAAAATAGCCACCCATTTGTTTGCTACCAATGACTTCGCTAAACTACATAATAAAAAAATGCTCAAACAATTGAGCCTCCCAATTGCAGTTAGCTCTGCTCGAATTTATGCACAAAATTATATTCATCATAATGCTTATGATGACCATCTTCAGCAAGAGGTCCTTCTATGTATAGGCCAACAAATCATGTAAACACCAAACCTATGGATACAAATTGGGCTTGTAAATGGTTCACTAGGCCAAATTAAATCCATCATTTAGGATACAAATTCAAGTCCTCTTGATCTACCAAAATATGTTGTGGTTCATCTTGAGAATTACATAGGCCCATCATGAGATACAGAAAACCCAAACCATCTACACACCACTCCAATTACACGAGGCAACCATACACAACTACCATTGGCTATGGCTTGGGCCATAACAATAAAAAAATCCCAAGGACTCACTCTAAAAAACTGCAATACACATTAGAAAAAAGGAGAGGCAAGGAATGACATTTACAACAATATCAAGAGTCAATAATATTGACAGCCTCTGCACAGATCCACCATTGTCTTTTGAAAGATACTACAAAATGGAAAATAATATTTACACAGTTGCTTGAAAGAAAGAAGAATAACTACTATCACCTATTTACAAAAACTCAATTGCCTTTTCCATTCCATACTACAGACAATAAGGTAACCGCAAAAAATTTGCTACACTCTTTCAAACTTTACTCTTTTACGCCATTGTTTCAAATAATGGTATATTCAGATTTTGCTTTCTCTTTTTCTTAATATTTTTCAAATTTCTTTCCAGGTGCACATTCTATCCTACTTCAACAAGCTACTATTTCCACGATTACAAAAAAAGGTGATTCGACAACTTACATGATGCAAGTGTTGATTTTTCAGAATAAAATCTGATTGTTTGAACCCCTTCCTTTGACTTTCTAGAAGTTCAAAATATCCTCTGTTTTTAATTGCTCAAAGAATATCATATTTTGTGTGGACTTTTTTGAGATAAGTTCATATCAGATTTTGGGGAAATCTGATTTCTTCTTTAGACTTCTAATATTTTCTTGGGACAACAATTACCTTACAAAGTGAAGAATATCTTTATTCTTCAACAGACTTGTAAGAAGTTAATTTGCAGCAGCAGCAAATTAGTTTAATTTGTAAAGTGCTCTGTTTTATCAGAGACTTGGTTTTACAACAACAGTTGTAATTTTATTGTCTTATTGAGCAGTGATTGCTCCAGACATTTTGTAAGAGCTTTGATTGCTTCAAAGTATTTTGTATGCAACCCAGTAGCTGTAAGTTTATTTCAATTGTAGAAGCAATTTTTAGATTAAAAGAGTCAAGAAGGAATCTTGCATATCTCCAATTATGTTCATGTTTATTTGCTGCCCTGTTTTGGGGTTTGTTGAATTTATTCATTGCTGAAACAGAGTATTTCTTGCGTGTTTCTAGAATATAGAGTGATTGTATATTCTTTACATGGTATAAGAGTTGATTGGCCCTCAATCCTTGTGAGTTTGGGCTCTTTTTTTTTTCTGGGTATTTGTTTATCTTGCAAAGGAGACATGGTTGGAGATGTAAAAAAGAGCTAGCAGCAGCCACTGTCTTTCAATGGACAAATTATGATATTTGGGCAAAGAAGATGAAGATCGTAATGGTTGTAAACGATTTGTGGGAGCTTGTGGTCAATGGATTTGTGGATATAACAGACCCAGCTCTATTTTTTGCCCTCACAAATAATCAGAAGACTCAATTGAAAGAGTCAAGGAGGAAAGATGCAAAAGCTTTGAGCTTGATTGAAACTGCCTTGACGGAGGCAATCTTTCCCAGAATAGCAGCAGCTGATTATTCCAAAGAAGCTTGGGATATCCTTCACATAAGTTTTAAAGGGACTGAAAAAGTTCGTGTGGTGAAGCTCCAAATGCTTCGAAGTGAATTTGAGACTTTTCTCATGAAGGACAATGAGTTCATATCATATTTCAGCTCAAGACTCTCTAGTTTGATAAACCAGTTGAGAACCAATGGAGAAACCGTGGAGGAGAAAAGAATAGTAGAGAAAATTTTGAGAAGTCTTCCCTCAAAATTTGATACTCTAGTTATTTCCATTGAAGAGGCAAAGGATCTCTCAACATTGACTGTTGATGAGTTGATGGGTTCTTTCCAAACCCA
>MU223732.1:1268366-1290730 GCA_018584345.1 Thuja plicata | reverse complement strand
ATGAGGGAGCTAGCAGCTCTCAGAATAATTCTAGAGGAGGCAAGAAGAATAGTAACTCGAACAAGAGAAATGTTGAGTGCTATTATTGCCATAAATTTGGGCATTATGCAAGTGATTGCTGGAAAAAACAAGGTGATGAGTCAAAGCAAAGTGCAACCATTGCTAATGTGAAAGTGGGTAATGAAAATAATCCCACAGCCTTCATCATGTGCAATATTGGTGAAGAAGGCAACCCCAAAGTTTGGTATTTGGACAGCGGTTGCAGCAACCACATGAGTGGTAATGAAAGTCTTTTTTCTTTCATTGATAAATCAATAAAATTAGAGATTAGAATGGGGAACAATGGGATTTTTCCAGTTGTGGGAAAAGGATCTATTATGATCCGCACCAAGCAAGGTGAGAAACAAGAAATTTGGAATGTTTATTTTGCCCCAGGGATAAAGCACAATTTGATGAGTGTTGGACAACTCATTCAAAATGGATAGAAAGTGCTATTGGAAAATGACCAATGTGTCATTTATGATAAGGATGGGAGTAAGAAAATTATCGCAGCAGTCCAAATGAAAAAGAATCAAATGTTTCCATTGAAGATAGAAATGTGTTTCTCTTCAATTTCAGTAGCTGCATCTCCCAAGAAAGCATGTACAGCAGTACAACAATCAGTCTTCAAGAGTGTGATCAAAGACCCCTCCAAGCTATGGAATTTAAGGTATGGACATCTTGGCTATGCTGGTTTAAGTTTATTGTCCAAGAAAAGAATGGTAGATGATTTTCCATGTATTAAAGAGTTCAGTAGCAAGTGTGAGGCTTGCATTTTGGGTAAGCAACATAGGCTGCCCTTTAATTCTGGAAACTCTAGAAGGGCAAGAGCACCATTAGAGTTGGTGCATACGGATTTAGTTGGCCCTATGCAAATCAATTCCATTGGAGGGAGTACTTATTTTATGACCTTTATAGATGATTTCAGCCGTAGAACATGGGTTTATTTTATGCAAAATAAATTTGAAAATTTTGATAAGTTTTTAGAATTTAAAGCCCAGGCTGAAAAAGAAGTGGACACGATTTGAAAGTCCTACGGTTAGATAGAGGGGGGGAATATACCTCCAATATTTTTGTAAATTTTTTCAAGCAGAATGGCATAAAGAAGGAGCTAACAGCCAGTTATACTCTGCAGCAAAATGGAGTGGTTGAAAGAAAGAATGGGACCATCATTGAGATGGCAAGAAGCATGTTGAAAGAAAAAGGACTCCAAATTGAATATTGGGGAGAGGCTATAGCAACAACTATTTATTTGATAAATAGAAGTCCTATGATGGCAGTCCATGACAAGATTCTATTGGAAGCATGGGCAAAGCATAGATGGACGGTTGAACACTTGAGAGTGTTTGGGTATGTAGCATATGCACATGTGCCAAAGGAGAAAAGGCAAAAGTTGGATGACAAGGGTGTGAAGTGTATCTTTGTGGGATACAGTCTTGATTCAAAGGCATACATATTGTATAACCCGGTCACCAAAAAGATCATCATTTCAAGAGCAAGAGACATGGAGTTTATTGAGAATGAGTCATGGGATGGCTCGGTGGACACATCATCATGCACTTCAATTAAAGTGCCTATTATTGCTGAAGATGATGATGTTAATGAACAACAAGATGATATAACAACAAATATAGAAGGCTCAAGAAGGCAGCAAATTGGCCCAACGGAGACCAACAACAGCAATACAGAGAGTAGTGATCCCACTCTCGCCTCCCTAGTGCCACGAAAGACCAAGAGTCTAAGGGAGATTTACCAAGATGAAAGGTATGCAAATGAATTTAATGAAAACATAAATTTTGCATTATTTTCTCATAGTGATCCAATTTATTTTGAGGATGCTGAAAAAGAAGAAAAATGGTGTAAGGCCATCGATGAGGAAATAGATGCAATTCAAAGAAATGAAACTTGGGAGCTTACTAATTTACCTCCTAACAAGAAAGTTATTGGAGTTAAGTGGGTCTACAAGACCAAGAGCAATGTTGAAGGAAAAATAGATAGGCATAAGGCTCGATTGGTGGTCAAGGGGTATATACAACAGTTTGGTAGAGATTATGATGAAACCTACACCCCTGTTGCTAGAATGGAAACTGTGCATGCTGTCATAGCAATTGTAGCCCAACACAAATGGAAGGTATATCAAATGGATGTGAAATCCGCCTTCTTGAATGGAGTATTAAAAGAAGAGGTTTATGTGGAGCAGCCACCTGGTTATGAAGTTCCGGGTCATGAAGGTAAAGTGTATAGGCTGAAAAAGGCTCTTTATGGGCTTAAGCAAGCTCCACGGGCATGGTATAGCAGAATTGACTCATATTTGATGAGCAATGGCTTTTGAAAAAGTGATGGTGAGCCCACTCTTTACATCAAGGCAACAAATGGTAATATTTTAATTGTTGTCTTGTATGTTGATGATTTAATCTTTACTGGGGATAATAATTTCCTCATTGCTGATTTTAAAGAGGTCATGAAAAGAGAGTTTGAAATGTCAGACTTGGGTCTCTTAAGATATTTTCTAGGCATAGAAGTAAAACAAATGCATGATGGAATTTTTATCTCTTAAGAAATATATGCAAATCAAATCTTGGAGAGATTTAAAATGCAGAATAGTAAGGCTGCCCCAACACCAACTATGGTAGGTCTAAAGCTAAGTAAGAATGATTGCACCAGCAATGTGAATCCGACTTTGTTTAAAAGCTTGGTTGGAAGTTTGATGTATTTGACTACAACTAGACCAGACATTATGCATGCAGTAAGTTTGATTTCCAGGATTTATGGAAACTCCAAAGGACTCCCATTGGCAAGCAGGAAAGAGAATCCTAAGGTATGTGAATGACACTAAAGGATATGGTATTTTGTATACTGTAGTAAATAATTCTGGATTGATTGGTTACACAGAGAGTGATTGGGCAGGGAGTTTGGATGATCGAAAGAACACTTCCGGATATGTCTTTCACATGGGTTCAGGTGTAATCTCATGGGCTTCTAAGAAGCAACCCATAGTTTCTCAATCTACAACAGAGGCTGAATATATAGAAGCAAATGCAGTAGCATGTCAAGCTATTTGGTTGAGAAGGATCTTGGCAGAATTGAAGGAAGAACAAGAGGATGGAACCATAATATTTTGTGATAATATATCCTTAATAGCTTTGTCAAAGAATCCAGTGTTTCATGGAAGAAGCAAGCACATTGAAATCAGGTATAATTTTATTAGAGAATTAGTTGAGAATGGTGAAATAAAAATGGAGTTTTGCAGGTCGGAGCAGCAACTAGCAGACATTTTCACCAAGCCATTGGGCATTGCAAGTTTTGAGCTCTTAAGAAGAAATTTGGGCGTAGTTCATTTGGATCAAGCATGATTGTGTTTTGTCAGCTCAAGACAATGGAGGAGTGTTGATTTTTCAGAATAAAATCTGATTGTTTGAACCCCTTTCTTTGACTTTCCAGAAGTTGAAAATATCCTCTGTTTTTAATTGCTCAAAGAATATCATATTTTGTGTGGACTTTTTTGAGATAAGTTCAAATCAGATTTTGGGGAAATCTGATTTCTTCTTTAGACTTCTGATATTTTCTTTGGACATCAATTACCTTATATAGTGAAGAATATCTTTATTCTTCAACAGACTTGTAAGAAGTTAATTTGCAGCAGCAGCAAATTAGTTTAATTTGTAAAGTGCTCTATTTTATCAGAGACTTGGTTTTACAACAGCAGTTGTAATTTTATTGTCTTGTTAAGCAGTGATTGCTCTAGACATTTTGTAAGAGCTTTGATTGCTTCAAAGTATTTTGTATGCAGCCCAGTAGCTATAAGTTTATTTCAATTGTAGAAGTAATTTTCAAATTAAAAGAGTCAAGAAGGAAGCTTGCATATCTCCAATTATGTTCATGTTTATTCGCTGCCTTGTTTTGGGGTTTGTTGAATTTATTCATTGCTGAAACAAAGTATTTCCCGTGTGTTTCCAGAATATAGAGTGATTCTATATTCTTTATAGGATGTGCAGTTCTACTAAATTAATGCTTTCTCAAACTTCTTTCATTACATTTGTTTCAAAAAACTAATTGTTTATAATATCTATTTTTCTACACGTTAAGACATTTTATGGTGGATAAAAAACTATGCAACTTTTTTTTTTTCCTCTTTTAATTTAAAACAATTTAGGACTAGTTCTCGATATTCTCTAAACTATATCTTAAATTCAGCATAATTTGATTTTAGCTTCTAGACATCTTTTATCCTCCTTTGCAATAGTTTTTTTTTTTTCCTATATAAAAAACTATGCAACTTTTTTTTTTTCCTTTTTTAATTTAATACGATTTAGGACTAGTTCTGGGACTGTTTTGTTTGGACTGCCTGTTTCATTTTGGTTGATACTTAACGTTTATATGCTCTGGGCTTTTTATATTTAGCTCTGTCGGGTTTCTGAACCCATCAAAACCTGTTTTTCTTATTAAAAAACAATCATCTTTTCTTTGTTGATTCATTCTTAACAAATATAATCAATATTTTTATTAATGCATTATTCACAAATATAAATCTAGTTCAAATGTCAAATCACTCACTCTAAAAATATCAATTCTATAACAAACATAGATCAATTTGAAAAATTATAAAACGCTTAATTAAATCAAATTTTAAAATTTCAATTATGATAAATCAATTCTTACTATCAAATTTGATCAAAATTCACATATATTTACTAAAATTTTTATTAATCCATTTTTAACAAATGTAATCTATTTTTTTTATTGATTCTCTTCATTAATACAAGTCCAATTCAAATGCCAAATCACTTTCACTAACACAAGATCAATTCTATAGATAAAAATCAGATAACTTACAAAATTTCACAACATATGCCCAAATCAGATTCTAAAATTTCAATTATGATAAATCAATTTCCATTCTCAAAAAACAACCGAATACATTTGTTTTTTTTTCGTAGTCCGTACGTATGGATCTGTGTATTTGATCAGCCTATATAAATTACCCATAGTAATGCTCAAGCTTTTACTCTTTTATAAATTTTCAGATAACTATAGACCAGTCTTCTGAAATATAAAGCAGAGTGGTGTGTCCTCAACGAATCCACTTGAGTCTCGGTCTCCTGTACCATGATGCCTGTATATATTATTCTGCACCTTTGATAAATGCCTCTAAATAGTCATAAATTTTTTTATTTTATTTTAAATGTACTTAAGTCATTAATTTTATTGAAAAGTAAGATATTACAGAATTTAAAATATATATGAACAGTCACAAAATGACCGCCCTTCCACCCACTAATTGTGAAGAAATTAAAACTGAATCCCTTACCCACATTTTGTGCTGCCATAGAGAATTACATCAGAAAAATGAAATAAAACATAGATTTACATACAAAAGAGGCTCCCCGCGAGTGTAGAACCAAATCAAAGAAACGGACCTGAATGAAGAGGGGAAAATAGAAAGGGGAGTGAAGTCAAGGATGAAAATCTTCTTTCTCTTCTATCAAATCAAAATGGAGCCACCAATTGCTAGAGCTTATTTCTGGAAGCGCATGTATGATAGGATGAGCAGGAATGTCAGGATGAGCAGGAATCTGACATGCAAAGTGAATGCGTGGAGAATAAAATATGTAAGCAGTCTGTAAAACAAAAGAAACAGATATTTGCAGTCACGATCAAGCTAAAGGTCAATGGATATACGCTATTGGAAAGCATCACATAATGAAATATAATGTGTATATACACACCAGTGATGAATATGTAATGGTGTCCACTCCTGAAACAAAACAGAAATAAAATTGTTCTGTTGATCTAAATTAGAGACTGTTGAAAAAATATGAACAATGTATTTTCTTTTATATAAAACCAGAGCAGCAATTTGAAAACCCACAAATAAAAAACAAAAAGACAACATACTCAACCATTGAACAAAACCTTGTGTGAAACGTATTCCAAAAGCGTTAAAACATTTCAAGGCCCTCGGACTGAATTATAGAGATAGGGGCACAAATTTTTCATCTGCACAAAATCGAGGGCTTTATTATGGGTTTTTATTTGGAAACAATCCAGTTTTGAAAATATTTTGAATCTAATCGAAATAAAATGTTACCTGTGCGACTGGTTGTAATTGTGAGAGAAATGATATTTGCTGATATAATTTTAAAATATGATAAAAGAAAAAATTGATATTTGATTCGTTGGTAGAGTAGAATTATTCATTAAAAACTTAATTGAAATTAAATGGAATTTAAAAAGTGTAAAAATACAAGAGCATTATCATCCCTAGATGTTACTTAGAGAGTTCTTGCTGACTGTCCAGATATGACTTTAATGCAAATTTTGCTCCATCTTCATAAAGGTAGTATTGCTTTACACTTTACACAAGAAATATAAGAGTAAATAGGGAAACTAGTGACTATAAAAACTTTTAAAAAAAAATTGCAAATAGAAAAACAAATTTAATGAAACAAAGAAATTTACCTTTTTGTACATAACTTTATTATGAACTGTGCTGGATCTTAGGTGGGGTGTTATTGCTTTAAATTCAGTACAAGTGCAAAATTTACCTCTTTCTACATAACATTGTTGTCAATTGTGTTGGATCTTAGGTGGGGTGCTTGTGCTTTAAACTCAGTAAATATGTAAACTAGTGATTAAAAAATAAGAAACTGGATTGCAAATGTAAAAATGAAAATTTAATGAAGAAAAGAAGTTTATTTCAATTAAATAAAAATAAAAAAATATTTCTTCAATTTGATATAATTCCTTTTCTCAATTCTTCTTTTTTATTGACATATTCATTCCCTTAAATACAAATTAGAGAAGAGTGATTATGATGATATTGCTAATTGATAACTCTAAAATATTACAAAAGGGATTTTACATTTGGTTTGCTTCTAACTAAAATTTTTTTTAAAAAAATATTAAGACTATTAAGAATAAATTAAACATAAAACTACAAAACATTAGAACATAACTCTAGATGTTATTTGTAGTGCTTCTATTAATGGTGGGTACATAACTTTATTATGAGGTTTGCTGAATCTTTACAGGAGTATTTCTGATTTACATTAAACAATGTAAAGGAATATACCTAATAAATATGAAAACCAATACTTAAAAACAACCAAACCAATCTTTACACTTCACACTAAATATAGTAAAAAATATATATTCAATAAATATGGAAATCAGTAATTTAAAAAACTAACAAGAAATCAAATTCAAAATCTCATAAGTACAAATATAATAAAGGAAAGAATTAACCTTAATAAAGAAATCAAATTCATAAAGAATATATATTTAATAAATATGGAAACCTGTAATTTAAAAAAACTAACAAGAAATCTCAGAAATACAAATTTAATAAAGGAGTGATTTTACCTCGATAAAGAAAACAAAATCAAAATATGAGAAATACAAATTTAATAAAGGAAAGAATTTACCTCAATAAAACAAAAAAAAAATTTACTAATAATGATTTCATCAAAATACAAAGCATTCTCGAATCCAAATTTCAGAATCTGTAGAGACGGCATTTATCCATGAGCAAGACTGATTTGTCTCCGAATAAGGAAAGTGTTAACCATTCCGATGAGAAAGGACATAATAAGATTGAAACACAGCCAATTATCTATGGACAATATTATAAACCATAAAACCGATTTGTCTAAAAATAAATAGAGTTTAACATTTTAATTTTAATTTTCAAATATACCGGGGGTTTTGGTCAAGGAGGCAACCCTGCTTGTACAATGATAACATCAATTGTCAATGAAAGCCTCAATAATGTTAGAAGTTAGAACCAAAAAAATCATGGAGCTCTATAACACTGCAGAATTCTCAGGTAATTAAAAACACAATCAAAGTTCTGAACATAGTAAAACAAGATAAGGTAATTAGAAATAGACAATAAAATAAAATAAAATAGCCTGGTAACTAGATCCACATTAAAAACAAATTATAGGCAAAGTAGCCTAAAGAAGCAAACAATGAATGAACTCGCACGAAACGTACAGATCTCTCGAAGCAGATGTGAACACAAAATACATTAGAATCTGTACATAAATAATTCAAGAGCACATAAAAGTCATGGATGCATATGTTATAAACATTTGATGAATCATGTACACAAAGAGTCTGGCATGCAAAATAAATGCATGTGGAATAAAACATGTTAGCAGTTTATAAAATAGAACAGAGGAAGAAACACCCTACCCACTATTTTAAGCACAGAGATATAAGCACAATGTTGTAAAGCATAACAAAATGAAGTATAGTGTACACTGTACGCACCAGTGAATAATAAATATACAATCGTGTCCATTCCTGAAACAAAAGAGCAATAAAATTTCTCTAAGATTTGACAATAGTGAACAATATATCTTCCGTTTATAAAACCTGAGCAGCAATTTGAAAACGTCAGAAGAAAAAGCCAAAACAACAACATACTCAGCTTTTAAGAAAACCTTGTGTGAACTGTATTCGAAAAGCGTTAAGCCCTTCCAAAGCCCTCGGATTGAAATAAAGCATATAAAAACAAATTGTAGATATAGTGGCATAAATTGTCCAATCTGCATAAGATCGAGAACTTTACAAACGGTTGGAACTATCAGTTTACTTTTTGCAATTATTAAATTTTTAAGATATTCTAAATCAAATAAAAATAGAATGTTACCTATGGGACTGGTTGTAAACTTGCAAGCTCGAGTTCATAGTTATATTAATTATTTCTACCTCCCGTAAATTATTTGTGAATGCTGCCATTCAGGTTAAACTTATCAAAAACTCATACATGAGAATAATATTATTGGTATACTCATTATCAAGTATAATAATAAGTATTGTGTTTTTCTTTAAATAAAATATCACAAGTACGAAATATTAAAAAAATCATAACTATTTAATACAAGTGTAGAATCTTAACTTTGAATAAAAACTTGTGAAGCTTAAGACTATAATCATCCTCTTCACATTGTTTGCATACTCTGTTAGATCTTCTAAAGAGTACTTCTTTATACTAAACACAACAACTTCTCATGATAACTTCATTAAGATAAAAACAAGAAGGAATATACCTAACAATTATGGAAACAAATGAGTGAAAAAAACAACAAAAAATGAATTCCAAATAAAAGAAATTAATGAAGGAAAGTAACTTACCTTTATTGACACAACTTTATTGTGAACTTTGCTAGATCTTTGGAGGCTTGCTTTTCTTCTATTCTAAACACATAAAAGAATATATAGTGACTAAAAAACCCAATAAGAAATCCTATTCCAAACCAAAAAATAATATTTAATAAAGAAAAGAAATTTATTTCAATAAAACTTATTTCTTCAATTCCATAAAAAAAATTTCTCAATTTAATCCATAAGTACAGTGGTGAGATGAATAACATTTGATGATATTTAATTGTATAGCCCTAAAATGTCATAACAAACAATTGGCATTTGATTTGTTAACGAGTGTAAGTATTCACAAAAACTATTAAGATAAATTTAAACTTATAAGACTAAAAAAAGTAGAACATAATTTTCATAATTGAAAATTGACATTTGATTTATTGTTCTAAATAGAATTTTGTGATGTTATTTTTAGTGCCTTTGTTGATGCTGAGCACTTAATTTTATTGTGAATGCTGCTTTACATCAAACAAAGCAAAAAATATACTAAATAAATATAGAAATTAATGTATGAAAAAAAACTATCAAAAATCAGATTACAAATTTGAAAAGGAAAAAAATTACCTCTTTACATGGCTTTATTGTGAATTATGCTATATCTTTGGAGAATGCTTCTCTTAGATACTAAATACAAAAAAATTACACACAATAAAAGAAAAGTAAAAAGCATTTCTTCAATTTGCTAAATTTTATTTTCTCTTTAAAAATAAATTTTATATAATATTAAAATTTCAGAAAAGAAAACTGGCATTTGGTTGCTAGTTAAGTGGAATTATTCGCTAATAAACTTTTTGAAAATAAATTAAAGAAAAACAGCAAAGCGTTGTAGCATAATCATCCTCTCAATGTTATTTGCAGTGCCCTGTCGATGGTTCGGTTGTGGCTTTGTGAACTCTCCTTGATTTTCGGAGGGTTGCTTCTGCTTTACATTAAATACGGCAAAGAACATACCCAGTAAATATGGAAACAACTGACTAAAAATTCTAATAAAAAATATATTTGAAATTGAAAAAAAGAACAAATTGAATAAAGAAAAAATAATTTACCTCTTGATTTTCTCACGGGTGCTTCTAGTTTACACTGAACACAATAAACAATAAAGAATAAATCTTTTTAATATGGAAACCATTGACTGAAAACACCGATTAAAAATGGATTGCATATCAAAAAACAAATTTAACAAGGAAAGAAATTTACCTAATTTACCTCTTCTGACATTTGTTTTTGTGAATTCTAGTGGATCTTCTCAAAGGCGCATCTACGTTACACTAAACGAAGCAGAGAATATATTATATATCTAATAAATGTGAAAACCACTGACTGAAAAAACCAACAAAAATCAGATTTTAAATTTCAGAAATAACAAATTTAATGAAAGAATAATTTTGTTTACCTCTGTTTGACAAGATCTTTGAAAAGATGACTTTGGTTTAACGGTAGTGTGCGTAATGATACAAGAACCTTTTCTTCTGCTCTTTCTTTCAGGTACATCTGGTTTAACAATATTATGTGTAAATAAAGATACCTGATTTCTTTGAGTTGTTTTAGTAGGCGACATTATCTCAAAAGAGCTCATGATCTCTCCTACATAATACTCCTCCTCGAGCGTAACCTTGGGTTGAGAAATAGGTTCCCAAGAGCCTTGTCTGGAAGATTCGAACATGATGATGATGATGATTGTTTTACTGCTTCTTTTACCACATTCTTTTCTTTTACTCTATTTTCTTTTACCTCATTTTGTTCGTCTAACGCAACCCAAGTCGCAATGACTATGACTGAAACAAAACTCCATAGAATAAGGAAATGGATGCTGAAATCGAAAAGTGCATAAAAACAACAAATCATAAAAATCACTGCTTCTTTTACTACATTTTCTTCGTCTAACGCAACCAAAGTCGCAATGACTATGATTGAATCAAAACTGAATAGAATAAGCACGTGGATGCTGAAATCGAAGATTATCATAAAACTACAAATCATAAAAATTAGCCTGAAAGTGGTTTCGATTAGACTGTCTTCTATCTCACGAAGCCTCTTCAAGCCGTTATATCTCGCCATGAAAAATTAAATGAAATTTTTGTAAAAACAATTGCGTTGCCGTGAAAAGTATGTTTGAATTGCGTTGTGGAGAAATGTCGTGTACTAAAAATCAGTATTTTATATTGAAAGTGAGCTGTGATGCAACGGTCATATTATCAAACGAAATTTCTAAATTTGCTGCCCGATAAAATCTCTCTCAACTACAAAATCTCGTTTGCAGGTTCTTTTCCCTATTATGGCAAAAAAAATTATTAACGGAATCATTTTAATTTTGCCTGCTCGACATTTACCTCGGACTCGGATTATCGTGGGGAAGAATTACAACGGATCGACGGTGTCCTTTGAATTTAGAAAGTTTCGACGCCGTTGATCCGCTGTCATATTTTCATTTGTTTTAGGAAAGGCCAAAATTTAAGGGGCGGTCGATATGATGGGAAGTCCGCGGTTCTTCATATTTATTAGGTCGATATTATGGAAAGTCATACTAAATAATTTAAAGGAGAATCACATTGTAACTTTAAAATCTGGCTCCAAAGATTTCTTCCCTACTCTTTGTTGGTTTTACTTCCTCTCTAAAGTACTAAAAATTATCTTTTAATATTCAAAATCTGGCTTTTGTACCTACACCTTTTTTTTTTATTAAATATTATTATCCCAAATTATGTTTTAATATAAGCTAATGTTTAATATTAATTGTGTATAAATTTGTCTTTGGTGTAATAAAGGAAAGTAGATAAAGGGTTAAACATGTCATATTATTTGGTATAGGAGTTGTAGTTCTGGAATTTAATATAGAAAATTATTTATACTATATTCTTTATATTTTTTCTTTATGAATTAATGGTGTCTTATGATATGAACATAACTTTTTAAAAGAGTAAGAGATAACACATAAAAAGGATACGACTAAAATTTCTCTTGAAACATGAAGAAGTTGAGGCCATTCTAGCATAGTTTTGTCCTCATTGTAGACAAATGAAATGAGACTCTCAATGTAAGATATTTGCTAATCTAGAGGCTACACAAATGCCTACAGACTTCAAGAAAATTGAAGGAGATGATGAGCAAGTGCTCTTTGTTGCACAATGGAGAGCATAGGCTCCAAGACAAGGTATGCTTGAAGATCATTTATCTTTGATGGTCCTTTTTATAGTTAACAGTGACAACCTCCTATGAATTATCAACCCCAACCTTCGAATAATCCCCAGCCTCAATAGCAGAATAATCAAAATCCCTAGGTGGTTGAAAACAACCCTAAGGATCATCACAACCACCACAAAGTAATTGATAGCAAAATCCACAAAGGATGGGAGGTAATTGGCAGCAAAATCTTGGATTCCTACAGCCACCTCCTTAGCTACAACAACCAGAAGTTATGCCAACTGCTGCAGCAACACCAAATCCTCCTAGACCAACTCAGTTACCAGCAAGCAACCTTAGCCAAATCTCAACAATCAACCTCCACAACAACAACAACCTGTGTACTTAGCTGAACCCACTCAATATCCTTCTTACGCTATTAATATCAATGATATCCAATTGTTGTCTGGAACTACATTGCCTCCACCTACTTCCCCTGTCATAATAGATGTATCATCTAAGGAAGAAGAATAGGACAATGTTCTCCCACTCCAAGGAAAGAAGGTTTGTCTAAAATAGCTGAGCAGCCCACGTAAGAAACTCCACCTTTTCCACAAAACATGCAAGCTAAATCCCAAAGCCTACTGAAGACGTTGCCTTTGATATACTTGATCAACTCAAAAAAATCAATGTTCAAATTCCCCTCTTTTAGGCAATCAAGGATGTGCCCACCTATGTAAAGGCTATTAAGGACGATTGTTTCAAAAACCATGACAGAAAAAGGAAGGATCCTCAGATTGTCCATGTCCTAGGGCAGCTTGTGGACATCATGCTTGGAATTTTTTTTATTCCAAAATACTCTAACCTTGGTAGTCCTATTGTAGAATTCATTATTAATGGGACATCCATAAAAAAATGCCCTAATAGACCTAGGTGCAGCCATTAATGTCGTGACTAAGGATATCATGCTACAACTTAATATATCCAACCTTTAGACTACACCTAGTGTCCTACAACTTGGAGACAGTTCCAAAGTCAAACCTCGTGGTATGGTAGAGGATATAATCGTAACATTGATCTCCTGGTCCTATCCTACAAACTTTATGATCATTTACCCTAAATCTACACTTGGGGGATATCCCATTATTAATCTAGGCCGACCTTGGTTAGCGACAACATATGGCTATATTGGCTTTCGTTCTAGACATATGACCATTTTAGGTGGTCTAACCATCAAGAAACTTGCATTATATCTATTTGTCCAGCCACAACCTGAGTTAACTAGTTTTGTTTGGCCAGATATAGGTGAAGAGTCTGAGGAGGTCAATTCAGTGGTCCAGTTAATGATGCTTAACAAAGATCATTTCCTGCAGCTTCAGGAAGAGGATGTTTTTCTCACAAACAAAATGAAAAATCAATATGGCATGACAAAACCATCATTTGAGTGTTCCTCTATCCATCAATGCTCCCTACAATGTTTGTATCCTGAGCCCAAGTCATCCTTTCTTCCCGCAGCCAAACAACTTTACCATCGATTAATTCCCCATGAAATAAAAATCCCCACATTCATTGAAGCTTCCATGGTTGAATAAACCAAGAAAATTGAGGTAGCACCACGCCGCTGCTTGAGAGTCGATCAATAATAAGTTAGATCAGCAGTAGAAACAATCTTTAGCCCAATTAATTAAGGACTATAAACAAGATTTCACATGAGATTATGGGGATATGAAAGCGTTAGATCCCAAATTATGCACCTATCAGATCTATCTAAAAGAGGATCAACCACTTGTCAGACAATTTCAAAGAAGAGTAAATCTCGCCCTGCACGAGATAGTTAAAGTTGAATTGCAAAAAGTCCTTAATGTTGGTTTCATTTATTCAATATCAAACAGCGAGTGGGTTTCTCCTTTAGTAATAGTTTTGAAGAAAGGAGGTAAATGGAGAGTGTGTGTTGATTTTAGGGAGCTCAATAATGCTACCAAGAAACACTACTTCCCATTACCATTCATTGATCAAGTGCTAGACTCTCTAGTAGGCTAAAAGTATTTCTCATTCTTACATTGGTATAGTG
The DNA here is from genome assembly GCA_018584345.1 of Thuja plicata. Taxonomy (NCBI): domain Eukaryota; kingdom Viridiplantae; phylum Streptophyta; class Pinopsida; order Cupressales; family Cupressaceae; genus Thuja; species Thuja plicata. The sequence continues at coordinate 1,276,335 of MU223732.1, read as the reverse complement.
ACTATAGCTAAATCAGAAGTCTTCATGAAGATCAGGAGAAAACTATCTTTACATTCCCTTGGGGAATCTATGCCTACTAAGTCTTTCCATTTGGTCTTTGTAATGCACATGACACCTTTCAAAGAGTATTCATTAGTATCTTTGTCGATATTTCTCATGACTTCATGGAAATCTACATGGATGATTTCACAACCTATTGGGAAACTTATAAAGAAGCCTTGGAAAACCTTGGTAAACTTATGAAGATATGTGAGGAACATAACTTATCTCTAAACAATGAAAATTGTTCCATGATGATGCAAGGAGCATTCCTAGGACATTATATCTCTGCTATTGACATACAATTTGATCCCGCCAAAATTGAGGTAATCCTTAACCTGCCCACACCAAAAAATCTCAAAGATGTAAGGAGTTTCTTAGGACATGCTTGATACTGCATGAGATTCATCAAGGACTTCAACAAGATGGCCAGTCCAACCTATTCCCTTAATAGAAAAGATTCTGAGTTCCAATGGAATGCACCTTGTGATGAATCCTTCCTACAGCTAAAGCCAGTTCTTACTCAAGCGCCTATTTTTAGAGGTCCCAATTATTCATTACCTTTTCATATACATACAGATGCTTCTGACTATGTTGTAGGTGATGTCTTAGGACAAAAGGATTGACCAATAGAAAGTGTTATCTATTTTATTAGTGAGAACTTACATGGTCTTGAATTGAACTATAGTGTTACAGAAAAGGAACTCTTAGTCGTCATCTGTGCCCTTAATAAGTTTCACCATTACATCACAAGATATCATATTTATGTCCACACTGATTATGCTACCATAAGATACTTGGAAAATAAGTCTGCCATCACTCGAAGGTTAGCCAGATGGCTTTTTCTACTACAAGAATTTGATATCACTATAGTGGATAAACTAGACAAGGCTAATGTGGTTGCTAATATTTTGTCAAGATTGCAGTATACAGATAATTCCACCATTATAGATGACAACTTCCGTAATGATCATTTATTCTCCATCTCATCCAACTTTCCATGGTATGTAGACATAAAATATTATTTGGCCTGTGACAAGATACCTCCCTACTTTTCATCAAAGGAGAAGAGGCTTATGGTAGGAAAGACTTTCAAATTTTCTTGGCTTGCTAATTGTCTATTTTACATTGGTCAAGATCAAGTTATGATATGTGTGAGGGAGGATGAAACATATGACATCCTTTGTGCATTTCATGATGAGCCATGTAGGGTCATTTTGTAGTGAAGAGAACAACCCTGAAGGTACTCACAACAACTAGCCCACCTTACACAAAGATGTGGCACAATACACCAAAAAGTATAATAGATGTCAGAGAATGGGTCGGCCAATAAAATCTGATGAGATGCCTCTACGTACACAGGAGGTAGTCACCATGTTTGATAAGTGGGGACTATATTTAGTGGGGCCCATTTATCTACCATCAAATGATAAATCCTACATACTACTATGCACAGATTATGTTAGTAAATGGGTGGAGGTTAGAGCCATGAATCATGCTAGAGACAACTGAGTTGCTGAGTTCTTGTATAAGGATATCTTCACTAGGTTTGGAGTTCCTAGAGAATTGGTCATAGACCAAGGAGCATAGTGCATCTCTACATTGATTACTGCATTAATGAATGAATATAACATAAGGCACGGGAAGTCTAGTCCATATCAACCACATGAAAATGGACAAGAAGAGATTACTAACAAGGAAATAGAGACTATTTTGACTAAAACTGTCCAACTACACAAGAAGGACTGTAGATATCAACTTCCTAAATATTTATGGGATTATAGAACAAGGAAGACCACAATAGGGCTCACCCCCTAAGAGGTTTTGTATGGAAAGTCAACCATAATGCCAGTAGAATTAAAACATAAAACTTTGCATATAGCCCTGGAGATGAACATTTATCTTCCTGAAGCACAAAGAGACAGACTCTTGCAGCTTAATGCTCTCAATGAAATGAGGAAGGCCACCCTTTAGAACACTGAGGTGGTTTAATTACAATGGAAAAAGTGGCATGACTGACACATCAAGAACAAAAAAATTCTCCATGTGACTGGGCCCTGTTATATGATTCTCGCTTACAAGACATTCAAGGTAAGCTTACTACATGTTGGCTAGGGCCTTATGAAATTGAGACAGTGTTTGAAAATAGTGTTATACAACAAGCCACTATAGATCTAGTGCACTTGAATTTACTGGTAAATAGGCATAGACTCCGTCTATACCATAAGCCCGCCACCAAGGCTGAGTTCATGTAGCAATTCACAAAGTCCCAAGACCCACCACTTCTTTGAAGGCATTATATTTTTCCATTAGTATACTTAAAGAAAAACATGATTTGCACCATCCGTTTACTCTACACCAACAGACAGGGCATAACACTACCCGACGCTAAGGTTACCTGACAAATGCTATTCAATGTTATCCAATAAAAAAAGGTTAAAGGAAACCTGACGAGTAAAAAAAGTGCAACCTAACAGAACAACAAAGAGAGGAACCCAACAGACAAAGGGAACTTGACGAATAGTTCAACAAAGGAACACCGACAAAATTCAAGTTCAACCCAACGACCAAGAACCGACAGTCAGTTACATCTCGCAAAAACTGGATCTGACTTTCCACGTCAGATAAATCATTGAAGTTGTAGTTATAGCTTCTTGATTTACTTTTAAATCCATTATGTGTGGAGGAAGCAATGTATTTATTAAATTTTTTTAATTAGTTTTACTGATTTAAAACATGCAAACTAAAGATCAAGGTCAAGTTGTAAACCTTGGATCTAAGAGTTAACATTGTAATGCATGATTCCAAGATAGGTCAAATAATTGTATAAATAGGTGCTCAATCTATTGAGAATAGTAGTTATTAAATGAAGATAGTATCCATGAAGAGCATCTAGAGACCGGACAAAAGAATTCTTACAGAAGGACAGAAATAGAATCAAACCAGTTACAAGAATAGAATAGAGGCTACCGAAAAATAGAGAAAAGGTATTCATCAATCACTTAAGGTGATATTGTTATTCTAAGAGCTTTAATGGATCTATAATCAGCAATTGTAGATTGCATATAGTCAGGTCAACATTTGTACTCATTCTAACAAGTGTAGTACACTAATGAAATCCTTTCAAGAAAGGTGTGCTTAACCATCCTATTGTAAATCTTATAACTGGGTGCACACTTAAATCAATGTTGCTAAATCTCTTAATAGAGTAGATCTTAACAAGTCTCCACCTTAATACTCCTAACAGGGTAGATCATTATAAGTGATCAAATTGTAAGCCTTAACCGGCTCCCTTCCATTCTGCAGATAGTGAAGTTTTGTGGGTGCCATCCCCACCACAGGTTTTACTTCCTAACAGGATTTTTCTGTGATACCATATCTTGTGTTATGTGTTTCTCATTTTCATGAATGTTTCTATGAATTTTGCAAACTATTAAAGATTATGAATGAAAAATACATGCATAAGAAAGAACAATAGTAATGGTCATTAATGCAGTAATGAATGATTACTAATGATGAATTAGAAAGGTGTTAAAAGTTTTAGAGGTACTAATAGGGCCAAGTCTCTTCTTGGAAAGCTTAAAGGCTTCAAAGAAAATATCATACAATGGAGAAGTACAAACTTGATAAGAATATTGAGAACAAAAAGCTTGAGATACAGATGTTCTATGAATAGTATAAAGACGCAAGACTCAAGATGAGAGAACTATTGAATGAAAGGAAAAGTATGGCTAAACAAAACAATGAAAAAGATTATCAAGAAGAAGAGATTCTAGATTTCTTTTAATCTTCACTATCAAATAAAATTAATACATCAGATGCATCGGAAGAGAACATCACAAATATAAAGGAGATCAATCAACATCTGACAGAGAAAATTGGTCAAGAGAGCCAGATGGTAAGAATGATTGATGTCATGAGTTCTGCTAGACAAGATGAAATAGAAAGAACACTTGCTATTGATCACAGAAGGAAGATTACAAAGAAACTATAAGAAAAGGAATTAGAAATTCAAAGACATGCTGAGCATCACCATGATCTCACAAATCAGATTATTCTTATGATTCAAGAAGCAAATAGAATAAATGTGGAACTCATTGAAAGAATACAGATTATCGGTGAACTAAGAGAAGAGAATGAAAAGCTTAGACATGAGGTTAGAATTCATCAACAACATAATGAGATTATCAGAAATGCTGAAGAGAGAAATAAAAGAATGGATGACTTTCTTGAAGAATAACAAAGAGTCAACAACAACAACGGTATAGGCTAAATACCAAAAATGGAGAATCATCCAATCAAGAAAACTCAAAGAATGTTTATGAAAATCCAAGACCAAGAAAGCTAACATGCAAGCACTATGGAAAGAAAGCGCACACATCAAATGTATGCTGAGGTAAAATGAAAGGTATTCCTAAATCTACACCTACATTCATAGGATTCTATTGTAAATGTAACAAGAAATGAGATAAGGCTGATGAATGAAAGACTAAGATAGACCAGCCAAAGAAGGAAACCTACATGGACAAATACTGTCCTACATGCAAGATGAATGGGCACACATCTGAAGAATGATGGAAAAAGAAAAGACAAGCATGGAAGCCTAAAGGTCAAAAGATTCCTTATCAACCAAAGAGAATAGGTAATCAATATACATGGGATTACAATACATGGACAAACTATACAACATGTGGTAGATATGGTCACATTACTGCAAACTACATGAGAGCATGGACCAAAAGGTCTAGAGGCTGGTCAAACCCTGGAATGGCATGCTTACACTGTCATAAAGTTGGTCACCTCAAGAAAGATTGCAAAGACCGATTGACAGAGTCAAGCACATATCCCAATGGAAACACCATTGAAGATATCCTGAGGGCTAGAGACAAAATGTGGATAAAAGCTTCAAGCAATGATAAAGCTGGGCCAAGCAATGCAAATGATGACACCGCATCCAATGGATTTGGTGAAATCACTACCCCCACTTGAGATGAACAAGTAAGTATGGGACTGCATTACACTAATTCATATTTTTCATCAGTTCCATTATACAATTAATAGATAGTCAAAATCTACATAATAAAGATGCATATTATGTTACTTGTTCCAAATCTAAGAAAACAACCCCGTTGGTATACACATTCCAAAAATCATCGATGAAAAAAGTAGATAAGTTTTTCTACACTTACCAAAAACTATCGGTCAACACAAAAAGTGGCTAAGTTGCCAATGTAACCCGACACCCGTCAGTAAGAAAGGAAGTTACAAGTTGTCACTATAGAATACCGATATCCGTCGATAGAAGAAAAATTGTTAATAACTATCCTGAGAAAATCAACTTCAACAATGATGTTTTGGAAAGTCTTCCTGATAAAACCTAGCTTCATGCCCCCAACGAGTCATTGAGCATTTATTACAAAGACTTATGGAAAAAATACTATAAATAGTCGACGAGAAAACATCATTTTGCACCTGCAATTTGAAGAGAAAGCAGAGCGAAAAATAGAGCGATTAAAGAGAAGAAAGTACACCATCCTCAAATCAATCTAAACAAACAGCAAATAGATCTTTCACCGCTATTGCGGATTGAAGTAAGTATCGAAGGCACTGAAAGATCTCTATCGTTATTTTTCAAGAAAGCCATAAATTTCCAAAATACCCTAAAACTTGAAAAAAGATGAAAATATCCTCAAGAACTACTAAAATCAAGAATGATACGAGGAATGTGGTTAAACTGATCAAGAACACTACATGTGTAGAGCCCAAGTATAAGATCTGCCCAAAAATTGCATCGAAAGCCGATGAAACTGACGCGCTTTCAAAAATCCCACCTAGGGTTTTGCTCATAGAAGACATTAGGTCTTATATTCACTGCAAGATTGCAGACATAGGTGATATTGAAATGGATGAAGCTTACAAGAAGATTTATGATGCCAAAGGGAAACTGAAGGAAGAGCACAAACACTTGGGAGTTAAAGGGTTAACTAATGCCCTACATTTCCCGAGGGAATTCAAAATAGACAGGATATGGTTAGTCTTGAGGAGAATGCATGAAAAGAAGCTATGGCAAGATCAACCCAAGAAAATAACCAAGGATGTCCTTCACGCTATCATTGGTTATATGATAACTAACAAGCCTAAGGCACACAAGCATCCATCCATGAAAGAAATTGAAAAACTCACCAATGCAGAAGGGGACAACAGAGGTCTCAAAGTGAACACAATCACCGACGAAGAACTAAAATTTGGTGCATGTGTAATTGGGTATAAGAATCTTCAAGCAAGCAGATTGAACAACATATCTGCAACATCAGTAAGAACATCTTACAAGATAGTGACCAAAGGAATTCAGATGGATCTATGTGAGATCCTATTAAAACAACTTGATGAGAACATGCACACAATAAGGTCTACAAAGACCAACACATGTAAGTTTAGCTCACTTATCATGTGTATCTTTTTCTATTTTCAAGAAGAGTTTCCTTCAGTAGGAAAAGTAAAATGGGACACTACCAAACTGGTAACCCAATAGATTAGTGAACTGATTAAGTCACTAGGGGACAATTTTGAACCTGTTATGTCTGCTTACTTCCTTGAGTACAAGGAAAATAGGATGGAGAGGACTAGGATTCCTGAAAAACTTGTGGAAAAACATAAAGATGAAATATGTTTCATGGTGGACACAAATTTCACCCATATCAAACCAGTTGTACAAAGGACAGCTTGGTTAGCACCAATGGATTATGAGATCAATATTGATCAAGCTACAAGTGCAATTGATGCACTAATAAATGAGCCTGTTGATAAAAAACAACCTAGGTTTGGAACTTATGGAGAGGCTAGATCTAAGATAAAGAGAGGCCTAGAGATAAAGAAAATTGTCTACAAAAAGGATGAAATGGTTAAGAATCTGAAGAAGATTCTATCGGTTACAGAAGAAGAACCAGAACAACCAGAGGAAACCGATGAAGATGGCACCATCAGTGAGGAACAAGAAGGACATAAATCAGATTTTGAGGAGACTGAATCTGATACACCTCCACCTCCACCACCTGCAAAGAAGAAAAGGGAAAGGAGTCAAACTGCTACAACTGATACAACACCTCTTAAGAAAGGTCAAGTCAGGACCTATGTGAGGAAGTAGCCAGTGAAAAGAACAAGGCAACAAACTGTGAAAATAACACTTCCAAAGAAGAGGAAAAGGTTGGTTAGGGAAAAGGCTGACATAGAGGACATTAAAGATGATGAGCCTAATGTGGTAAAGAAGAACTATAGGAATCAAACAATTGATGAAGCTACTAAATCTATTGCTACATCCAGAACCATTTCTGATAAGAAAATCAGACAATGGGATACACTAAACCTCGAGGACCAGAATAAGATACCAGAGGCAGTTATAAAGTCAATGATCAAGTACAAATATGCACCAGCTGAATTTGTCAATAAACTACCTAAAGAGTTGGGTAACAACATAAACCAACAAAGGTCATATCCTCTACAAACTGAAAGAGAAGCAAGGGAGAGGGTACTAGTAACACTAATGCCTCCTGAATCTAAGGTTGAAGAAATGAAAGAAATACTCAAGAAGCACTCAAGTAAATTTTTAGCCAAGATAAGGGCATACAAAGTATTAGAGAAAAAATTCATAGAGTTGGACAAAATGACTGAAAATAAATGGAGACAACTCCTGGATCTACCAGTAGAGTCAACAAGTGGTGAGAATCAATTACTTCTCACCAACACACCTCACGAAGAGGAAGAGACAGACAATGCAAGTCCTCAACACATTGCTCTGGATAATATTGAAAGTGACAATGAGCCCATAAACTTAGACACAGTCATGGATGATCTTGACATCCAAGATATCACCAACTATGACTCTGATAAAGATCCAAAGAAGAAAGATGAAGTAATATTCATTACACTTAAG
>MU223732.1:1252647-1267045 GCA_018584345.1 Thuja plicata | reverse complement strand
GTGCTTGGGCATGTTTAGTAAGGTCATAAATGGTACTAGAATCCATGATCCACTTAACACTTTCTTTGTGAAACATTTGACTTATGTTTGAATTTGTCTCTGGTGAAGGCTACAAGCCAAAGTCTAGTTTGTGAAGCACCTAAGTGTTGTGGGTTGCTTGTGAGTGAAAGAACCATTAGAACTTCAGAGTTAGGACCTAAATAGGCCATGAAAGTGATTTTAGGCCACCCCTGGTCTTTGTATCCATTTTTCAGGGTTTGAGTACTTATCCTCCTAAGGAGACCTCTTAGTGAATTCTTGTTTCTTGGTGCTTGGGACTTTGACAAGCCTAGTGATTAGGTTGTATTGTCTTGTAGGGTTGAGATAACCTTCTCCAAGTCCTTTTACCATACCTGTGATAGGTATCTATCACCTGCCCCTCACCTTGGGGTGTTGAAGGATTCAAACTCCACCATTGGCTCATTGTTGAAGGCTTCCGCATTGCCACTGCTGCATCAAAAAGACACCATAGATAATTCAAAGGAAACAACTATAGAGAAGGCTACAACCGATGATCAGACAAATAATTATGCTAATCAAAATAAAGAGGAAACACAAAAGGAAGAAGGGGACACACATACAGAGAAAGGTGAAGAAGCAAAGAAAGATGAGAAGGAGAAGCAATCAGAAGAAAATTCTATAGAGATACCCAAGGTTGAAGCAGAGACGTCTTGACAAAATTGAGAGGTGTCACCCGAGCAGAAAACACAAGAAGCATCTTCCACAAGGCCTTCACCAACCACTTCAGAGAGAACAAATGAACTAGATATGGTTGTTCATACATCTGCATCCCCACAAATCTCAAAGAAGAAGAAGGGAAAGCATAAGAATCCAGTAACTCTAGATGAAATCATTGAGATTCCAGTTTGTGATCGAAGGACATTGGATCCAACTGCATTGACAAAGTATGCTAGGCTCTGTGAGAGAAAAATCATTCATGACAAACTAAAGAGAGAAGTAAAAAAGGCCAAGGTACTGGAAGTAGCAAAAGGAATACTTCGACAGACTGTACCTGATGTAGATATTGATCAAAAATATCCAATGCTTGATCAACTAGTAATACTCACAGATGCAATAATATCTTAGAATATTGATGCTGAGAAGGTTATGGAAGAGATACTTGAACAAATGTATTTGTTCAAGCTAGCTGAGAAGATAAGCCAGGAAGTGGCATTGAAAAAGGTTAAGCTATCTTAATTGGTAAGTACAATTGATCCAATCATATCAGAAGCTATTACCTTAATACAATAATTGGGCACTCTAGATGAACTCACTTAGGAGTATACTGACTAGGTAGCACAGATTGATGTTGATCTTAAGTCAAGTGCACAAAGTCTCACAAATAATGAAGAAGCAATTAAATTACACGATGAGAAAATTAAACAGGCTTGAAAACAGAGACAGGACATTCAGATTACGGAGATGAAATACAGAGATGAGGTAAATGAGCTCCAAGCTCAGCTCTTACCGACACGTACACTCATGCAACAACATGTGATAGAGGAAATTACACTAATTTCCACCACTAAATTTTTTTTCCTAGATAGAATTTATGATATGCACGCGAGGTTAGAGCTACAACACATGGCACTAGAACAACTGCAAGAAAAATTGGAGAAACTGCAAGAAGATACCAAGACAACCCATTCCAATATACTTGACACATTGTAAGTTGCACATTTTTGTCACAATTTTGACATATTGTAAGTTGTACATTTTTGTCATAAGTATCAAAGAAAGGGGGAAATTGATGGGTTCACTCACCTCAGTTTAAAGGTAGAATAGTATGTATAGTATTGAGGTAATCCTTAACCTACCCACAACAATAAATCTCAAAGATATAAGGAGTTTCTTAGGACATGCTCGATACTGCATGAGATTCATCAAGGACTTCAAGAAGATGGCCAATCCAATCTATTCCCTTAATAGAAAAGATTTTGAGTTCCAATGGAATGCAGCTTGTGATGAATCCTTCCTACAGCTGAAGCCATTTCTTACTCAATGGCCTATTTTAAGAGATCCCAATTATTCATTACCTTTTCATATACATACAGATGCTTCTGACTATGTTGTAGGTGCAGTCTTAGGACAAAAGGATCGACCAATAGAAAGTGTTATCTATTTTATTAGCGAGAACTTACATGGTCCTGAATTGAACTATAGTGTTACAGAAAAGGAACTCTTAGTCATCATTTATGCCCTTAATAAGTTTCACCATTACATCACAAGATATCAGATTTATGTCCACACTGATCGTGCCACAATAAGATACTTGGCAATTAAGACTTCCATCACTAGAAGCTTAGTCAGGTGGCTTTTTCTACTACAAGAATTTGATATCACTATAGTGGAGAAACAAGACAAGGCTAATGTGGTTGCTAATTTATTTTCAAGATTGGAGTATATAGATAATTCCACCATTATAGATGACAACTTCCCTAATGATCATTTATTATCCATCTCAGCCAGCTTGCCATGGTATGTAGACATAACAAATTATCTGGCCTATAACAAGATACCTCCCTACTCTTCATCAAAGGAGAAGAGGCTTCTAGTAGGAAAGACTTTCAAATTTTCTTGGCTTGCTAATTGTCTATTTTACACTGGTCGAGATCAAGTTATGATATGTGTGAGGGAGGATGAAACATATGACATCCTTCATGCATGTCATGATGAGCCATGTAGGGGTCATTTTGTAGCAAAGAGAACAACCCTGAAGGTTCTCACAACAAGTTAATACAAGCCCACCTTACACAAAGATACAGGAAGCTACACCAAAAATTGTAATAGATGTCAAAGAATGGGTCGACCAATAAAATTTGATGAGATGCCTCTACATCCACAGGAGGTAGTCACCCGGTTTGATAAGTGGGGACTATATTTAGTGGTTCCCATTTATCCACCATCAAATGATAAATCCTACATACTAGTATGCATAGATTATGTTAGTAAATGGGTGGAGGTCAGAGCCATGAATCATGCTAGAGACAACTGAGTTGCTGAGTTCTTGTATGAGGGGATCTTCACTAATTTTGGAGTTCCTAGAGAATTGGTCATAGACCAAGGGGCATAGTGCATCTCTACATTGATTAATGCATTAATGAATGAATATAACATAAGGCACAGGAAGTCTAGTCCATATCAAATGCATGCGAATGGACAAGAAGAGATTACTAACAAGGAAATAGAGACTATTTTGACTAAAATTGTCCAACTGCAAAAGAAGGACTGTGGATATCAACTTCCTGAAGATTTATGGGATTTTAGAACAACATGGAAGACCATAATAGGGCTCACCGCCTTAGAGGTTTTGTATGGAAAGTCAACCATAATGCCACTAGTATTATAACATAAAACTCTGCATATAGCCCTGGAGATGAACATTGATCTTCGTGCAGCACAAAGAGACAGACTCTTGCAGCTTAATGCTCTTGATGAAATGAGGAAGGCCACCCTTTAAAAAACTGACATGGTTCAATTAAAATTGAAAAAGTGGCATGACTCACACATCAAATAGGAAAATAGGCAAAGACTTTATCTATACCATAAGCCCGCCACCAAGGCTGAGTTCATGTAGCAATTCAAAAAGTCCCAATAGCCACCACTTCTTTGAATGCATTATATTTTTCCATTAGTATACTTAAAGAAAAATATGATCTACACCATCAGTTTACTCTACACCGATAGATAGGGCACAATACTACCCAACACCAAGGTTACCTGACAAATAGTATTCAATGTTATCCAATGACAAAAAAGTTAAAGGAAACCCAAAGAGTAACAAAGGTGCAACCCGATGGAACAAAAAAGAGAGAAACCTGATAGACAAAGGGAAACCGACAAATAGGTCAACAAAGGAATGCCAACAGAATTCAAGTTCAACCCAACGACCAAGAATCGACAGTCAGTTATATCCCGCAAAAAGTGAATCTAAGTTTCCACGTCAGATAAATCACTGAAGTTGCAGGTATAGCTTCTTGATTTACTTCTAAATCCATTATCTGCAGAGGAAGCAATGTATTTATTATTATTTTTAATTAGTTTTACTAATTTAAAACATGCAAACTAAAGATCAAGGTCAAGTTGTAAACCTTGGACCTAAGAGTTAACATTTTAATGCATGATTCTAAGATAGGTCAAATACTTGTATAAATAGGTCCTCAATCTATTGAGAATAGCATTTGTTCAATGAAGATAGTAGCCACTGGGAGCATCTAGAGACCAGACAAGAGAATTCATGCAGAAGGACAGAAATAGAATCAAATTAGTTTGAAGAATAGAACAGAGGCTACCGACGAGCAGAGAAAAGGTATTCATCAATCACTTAAGGTGATATTGTTATTCTGAGAGCTTTAATGGATCTGTAATCAGCAATTGTAGATTGCATATAGTCAGGTCAACATTTGTACTCATTCTAACAAGTGTGGTACACTAATGAAATCCTTTCAAGAAAGGTGGGCTTAACCGTCCTATTGTAAATCTCATAACTGAGTGTACACTTAAATCAGTGTTGCTAAAGCTCTTAACATAGTAGATCTTAACAGGTCTCCACTTTAATACTCCTAATAGGGTAGATCATTAGAAGTGATCAAGTTGTAATCCTTAACCGTGTCCCTTCCATCCTACAGATAGTGAAGTTTTGTGGGTGCCATCCCCACCACAGTTTTTACTTCCTAGCAGGAGTTTTGTGTGATACCATATCTTGTGTTATGTGTTTCTTATTTTCATGAATGTTTCTATGAATGTTGCAAACTATTAAAAATTATGAATGAACAATACATGCATAAGGAAGAACAATATTAATGGTCGATAATGCAGTAATGAATGATTACTAATAATGAATTAGAAAGGTGTTAAAATTTTTAGAGGTACTGATTCACCGCTCCCCTCTTAGTACTACTTCCCATTAATTCAACCAATTGGTATCAGAGCCAAGTCTCTTCTTGCAAAGCTTAAAGGTTTAAGAGAAAAGATCATACAATGGAGAAGTACAAACATGATAAGAATATTGAGAACAAAAATATTGAGATACAGATGTTCTATGAACAGTATAAAGAAGCAAGAATCAAGATGAGAGAACTCTTGAATGAAAGGAAAAGTATGGCTACACGGAACAATGAAAAAGATTATCAAGAAGAAGAGATTCTAGATTTGTTTGAATCTTCAGGATCAAGTAAATGTAATACATCAGATGCATCGGAAGAGAACATCACAAATATAAATGAGATCAATCAACATCTGACAGAGCAAATCGGTCAAGAGAACCAGATCGTAAGAATGATTGATGTGATGAGTTCTGCTAGACAAGATGAAACAGAAAGAATACTTGCTATTGATGACAGAAGGAAGATTACAAAGAAACTATAAGAAAAGGAATTTATAAATTCAAAAACATGGTGAGTATCACCATGATCTCACAAATCAGATTATTTTTATGAGTCAAGAAGCAAACATAATAAATGTGGAACTCATTTAAAGAATACAGATTATCGGTGAACTAAGAGAAGAGAATGAAAAGCTAAAACATGAGGTTAGAATTCACCAACAACATAACAAGATTATCAGGAAGGCTAAAGAGAGAAATAAAATAATGGATGACTTTCTTGAAGGATAACAAAGAGTCAACAACAACAACAACGGTATAAGCTTTACCGAAAATGGAGAATCATCCAATAAAAAAAACTCAAAGAATGTCTATCAAAATCCAAGACCAAGAAAGCTAACATGCAAGCACTATGGAAAGAAAGGGAACACGTCAAATGTATGTCAAGGTAAAATGAAAGGTATTCCTAAATCTACACCTATATTCATAGGATTCTATTATAAATGTAACAAGAAATGACATAAGGCTTATGAATGCAAGACTAAGATAGACCAGCCAAAGAAGGAAACCTACATGGACAAATACTGTCCTACATGCAAGATGAATGGGCACACATCTGAAGAATGATGGAAGAAAAAAGGCAAGCATGGAAGCCTAAAGGTTCAAAGATTCCTTATCAACCAAAGAGAATAGGTAATCAATATACATGGGATTACAATAAATGTACAAACTGTACAACATGTGGTAGATATGGTCAAATTACTGCAAACTACATGAGAGCATGGACCAAAAGGTCTAGAGGTTGGTCAAAGCCAAGAATGGCATGCTTACACTATCATAAAGTTGGTCACCTCAAGAAAGATTGCAAAGACCAATTGACAGAGTCAAGCACATATCCTAATGGAAACACCATTGAAGATATCCAGAGGGCTAGAGACAAAATGTGGATAAAACCTTCAAGAAATGATGAAGCTGGGCCAAGCAATTCAAATGGTGACACCCCATCCAATGGATCCAGTGACATTACCACCCCCACTTGAGCTAAAAAAGTAAGTATGGAACTACATTACACTAATTCATATTTTTCATCAGTTCCATTATACAATTAATTGATAGTGAAAATATGCATAATAAAGATGCATATTATGTTACTTGTTCCAAATCTAAGAAAACAACCCTATCTGTATACACATACCAAAAATCATCAGTGAAAAAAGTAGATAAGTTGTTCTGCCCTTACCAAAAAAAGTCGGTCAACACAAAAAGTGGCTAAGTTGCCAATGTAACCCAACACCCGTTGGTAAGAAAGGAAGTTACAAATTGTCACTATAGAATACCGATATCCATCAGTGCAAACAACATTGTTAACAAGTGTCCTAAGCAATTCAACTTCACCAATGATGTTTTGGAAAGTCTTCCTGATGAAACTCGTCTTCATGTCCCAATGAGTCATTGAGCATTTATTACAAAGAATTAGGGAAAAAAAGTCTATAAATAGTCGACGGGACAACATCATTTTGTACCCGCGCTTTGAAGAGAAAGAAGAGCAAAAAATAGAGTGATTAAAGAGAAAAAAGAAGACCATCCTCAGATCAATCTAAACACACAACAAGCAGATCTTTCACCACTATTGCAGATTAAAGTAAGTATCGAAGGCACCAAAAGATCTCTATCATTATTTTTAAAGAAAGCCCTAAATTTCCAGAATACCCTAAGACTTAAAAAATGATGGCAACCTCCTCAAGAATTTCTAAAATCAAGAATGATATGAGGAATGTGGTTAAAATGATAAAGAATAGTACATGTGTAGAGCCAAAGTATAAGATCTGCCAAAAAATTACATCAAAACCCGATGAAACAGGCTCATTTTCAAAAATCCCACATAGGGTTTTGCTCATAGAAGACATTAGGTCTTATATTCACTGCAAGATCGTAGAGATAGGTGATCTTGAAATGGATGAAGCTTACAAGAAGATTTGTGATGCCAAAGGGAAACTGAAGGAAGAACACAAACACTTCAAAGTTAAAGGGTTAACTAATGCCCTACATTTCCCAAGGGAATTCAAAATAGACTAGATATGGTTAGTCTTGAGCAGAATACATGACAAGAAGCTATGGCTAGACCAAACCAAGAAAATAAACACTGATGTCCATCATGTTGTCATTGGTTATCCGATAACTGACAAGCCTAGGGATCACAAGCATCCATCCATGAAAGAAGTTGAAAAAATCACCAATGCAGAAGGCAACAACAAAGGTCTCAAAGTGAACAGAATCACTGATGAAGAACTAAAATTTGGTGCATGTGTAATTAGGTATAAGAATTTTCAAGAAAGCAGACTAAACAACATATCTACAACATCAATAAGCACAACTTACAAGATAGTGACCAAAGGAATTTAGATAGATCTCTTTGAGATCCTATTAAAACAACTTGATGAGAACATGCATGCAATCAGGTCTACAAAGACCAACACATGTAAGTTCGGCTCACTTATCATGTGTATCTTTTTCTATTTTCAAGAATACTTTCCTTCAGTAGGAAAAGTAAAATGGGACACTACCAAACCAGTAACCCAACAGATTAGTGAACTGATTAAGTCACTAGGGGATAATTTTGAATATGTTATGTTTGCTTACTTCCTTGAGTTTAAGGAAAAGAAGATGGAGAGGACTAGGATTCCTGAAAAACTTGTGGAAAAACATAAAGATGAAATATGTTTCATGGTGGGCATAGATTTCACCCATATGAAACCAGTTGTATCAAGGACAGCTTGGTTAGCACCAATGGAATATGAGATCAATATTGATCAAGCTACAAGTGCAATTGATGCACTAATAAATGAGCCTGTTGACAACAAACAACCTAGGTTTGGAACCTATGAAGAGTCCAGATCTAAGATAAAGAGAGGCATAGAGATAAAGAAAACTGTCAACTTGAAAAGGATAAGATGGTTAAGAATCTCAAGAAGATTCTATCAGTTACATAAGAAGAATTGGAACAACTAGAGGAAACCAATGAACAGGGCACCATCAATGAGGAATAAGAACATAAATCAGATTATGAGGAGACTAAATCTGATACACCTTCAGCTCCATCACCTACAAAGAAGCAAAGGAAAAGGAGTCAAACTGCTACAACCAATATAACACCTCTTAAGAAAGGTCAACTAAGGACCGATATGAGGAAGCAGCTAGCAAAAAGAACACAACAACAAAATATGAAAACAACACTTCCAAAGAAGAGGAAAAGGTTGGTTAGGGCAAAGGCTAACATAGAGGACACTAAATATGATGAGCCTAATGGTGCAAACAAGAACTACATGAATCAAACAATTGATTAAGCTGTTGATTCTATTGCTACATCCAGAATGATGTCTGATAAGAAAATCAAACAATAGGATACACTAAACGCCGAGGACTAGAATAAGATTCAAGATGCAGTTATAAAGTCAATGATCAAGTACAAATATGCACCGGCTAAATTTGTCAATAAACTACCTAAAAAGCTGGGTAACAGGGTATACCAACAAAGGTCATATGCTCTGCAAACTGAAAGAAAAGCAAGGGAGAGGGTACTAGTAAAACTAATGTCTCCCGAATCCAACGTTGAAGATATCAAAGAAATACTCAAGAAGCACTCAAGTAAACGTGTAGCCAAGATAAGGGCATACAAAGTATTAGAGAAAAAATTAATAGAGCTAGACAAAATGGCTGAAACTAAATGGAGACAACTCTTGGATCTACCAGCAGAGTCAACAAGTGGTGAGAATCAATTACTTCTCACCAACACACCTCACATAGAGGAGGAGATAGACAATGCAAGTCCTCAGCACATTGCTCTGGACAATATTGAAAGGGACAATGAGTCCATAAACTTAGACACAGTCATGGATGATCTTTACATCCAAGATATCACCAACTATGACTCTGATAAAGATCCAAAGAAGAAAGATGAAGTAATATTCATTACACTTAAGGATCAGGAACAACAACAAGAATTGAAGACATCAAATGATAAAGATATGAATGTTGTTGGTGAACAAGTACTGGACACTTCAGTCATGGACTCCAAAGAACTAGACCCTACAGACCAAGTGCAAAAAGATGAGGATGTCAATGCTCAAAAAGATCAAACCGACGAGCAGGACACCACTCTGGATACAACCCAAGCAACCTCTCAAAGCAATATGCCTGTACTAATGAAGGAAATCAATATTTCAGAGGGTAATGATGGATCTGCAATAGAAGACACGAGCACACCCGAGGACAAGGGTGATGCTAAAGAAAAATACACCACAGATATGTTAAAGGAAACAACTACAGAGAAGGCTGCAACCGATGATCAGATAGATAAGTCTACTGATCAAAATAAAGAGGAAACACAAAAGGAAGAAGGGGAAAAACATACAAAGAAAGATGAAGAAGAAAAGAAATATAAGATGGAGAAGCAATCTGAAGAAAATCTGCAGAGACAGCCAATGTTGAAGGAGAGACGTCTTCACAAAATTGACAGGTGCCACCCAATCAGAAAATACAAGAAGCATCTTCCACAAGGCCTTCACCAACCACTTCAGAGAGAACAAATGACCTAGCTATGGTTGTTCATACATATGCATCCCCACAAATCTCAAAGAAGAAGAAGGGAAAGCATAAGAATCCAGTAACTCAAGATGAAAGCATTGAGATCCCAGTTTGTGATCCAAGGACATTGGATCCAACTACATTGAAAAAGTATGCTAGGATCTGTGAGAGAAAAGCCATTCAAGACAAAATAAAGAGAGCAGAAAAAAGGCCAAGTTATTGGAAGTAGCAAGAGGAATACTTCAACAGATTGTACATGTTGTAGATATTGATCAAAAAGATCCAATGCTTGATCAACTACTAATACTCACAGATGCAATATCATCTCTGAATATTTATGTTGAGAAGGTTATGGAAGAGATACTTGAACAAAATTATGAGTTCAAGCTATCCGAGAAGATAAGCCAGGAAGTGGCATTGAAAAAGGTTAAGCTATCTTAATTGGTAAGTACAATTGATCCAATCATATCAGAAGCTATTACCTTAATACAAAAATTGGGCACTCTAGATCAACTCACTTAGGAGTATACTGACAAGATAACACAAATTGATGTTGATCTTAAGTCAAGTGCACAAAGTCTCACAAATAATGAAGAAGAAATTAAATTGCATGATGAGAAAATCAAACAGGCTCAGAAACAGAGACGGGACATTCAGATTGCAGAGATGAAATACATAGATGAGGTAAATGAGCTCCAAGCCCATCTCTTATGAACTCTTATACTCCTACAACAACATGTGACAGATGCAAATACACTAATTGTCACCCCTGAAATGTTTGTCCTAGACAAAATTTATGATATGCACAAGAGGCTAGAGCTACAACACATGGTATTAGAACAACTGCAAGAAAAACGGGAGAAAATGCAAGAAGATATCAAGACAACCCATTCCAATATACTTGACACATTGTAAGTAGCACATTTTTGTCACAATTTTGACATATTGTAAGTTGTACATTTTTGTCATAAGTATCAAAGAAAGGGGGAAATTGATAGGTTCACTCACCTCAGTTAAAAGGGGGAAACAATATGTACAGTATTAAGGTAATCCTTAACCTTCCCACACCAACAAATCTCAAAGATGTAACGAGTTTCTTAGGACATGCTTGATACTACATGAGATTCATCAAGGACTTCAACAAGATGGCCAGTCCAATCTATTCCTTTAATAGAAAAGATTCTGAGTTCCAATGGAATGCAACTTGTGATGAATCCTTCCTACAGCTGAAGCCAGTTCTTACTCAAGGGCCTATATTAAGAGTTCCCAATTATTCATTACCTTTTCATACACATACAAATGCTTCTGACTATGTTGTAGGTGCAGTCTTAGGACAAAAGGATCAACCAATAGACAATGTTATCTATTTTATTAGGCAGAACTTACATGGTCCTGAATTGAACTATACTATTACAGAAAAGGAACTCTTAGTCATCATCTATGCCCTTAACAAGTTTCACCATTACATCACAAGATATCAGATTTATGTCCACACTGATCATGCTACCATAAGATACTTGGAAAATAAGCCTACCATCACTGGAAGGTTAGCCAGGTGGCTTTTGCTACTAAAAGAATTTGATATCACTATAGTGGATAAACCAGACAAAGCTAATGTGGTTGCTAATTTCTTGTCAAGATTGCAGTATACAGATAATTCCAACGTTACAGATGACAACTTCCCTAATGATCATTTATTCTCCATCTCAGCCAGCTTGCCATGGTATGTAGACATAAAAAATTATCTTTCCTATAACAAGATACCTCCCTACTCTTCATCATTTGAGAAGAGGCTTCTGGTAGGAAAGACTTTCAAAATTTCTTGGCTTGCTAATTTTCTATTTTACACTGGTCGAGATCAAGTTATGATATGTGTGAGGGAGTATGAAACATATGACATCCTTCATGCATGTCATGATGAGCCCTGTAGGGGTCATTTTGCAGCAAAGAGAACAACCTTGAAGGTGCTCACAACAAGTTAATACTATCCCACCTTACACAAAGATGCAGGAAACTACACCAAAAAGTGTAATAGATGTCAGAGAATGGGTCGGCCAATAAAATATAATGAGATGCATCTACGTCCACGGGAGGTAGTCACCCTGTTTGATAAGTGGGGATTATATTTAGTGGGTCCCATTTATCCACCATCAAATGATAAATCCTACATACTAGTATGCATAGATTTTGTTAGTAAATGGGTGGAGGTTAGAGCCATGAATCATGCTAGAGACAACTGAGTTTCTGAGTTCTTGTATGAGGATATCTTCACTAGGTTTGGAGTTCCCAGCGAATTGGTCATAGACCAAGGGGCATAGTGCATCTCTACATTGAATACTGCATTAATGAATGAATATAACATAAGGCACATGAAGTCTAGTCCATATCAACCACATGCGAATGGACAAGAAGAGATTACTAACAAGGAAATAGAGACTATTTTGACTAAAACTGTCCAACTGTACAAGAAGGACTGTAGATATCAACTTCCAGAAAGTTTATGGGATTATAGAACTACATGGAAGACCAAAATAGGGCTCACCCCCTTAGATTTTTTGTATGGAAATTCAAGCATAATGCCAGTAGAATTAAAACATAAAACTCTGCATATGGCCTTAGAGATGAACATTGATCTTCCTACAACATAAAGAGACAAACTCTTTTAGCTTAACGCTCAGGATGAAATGAGGAAGGACACCCTATAGAACACTGAGGTGGTTCGATTACAATGGACAAGTGGCATGAATCACACATCAAGAACAAAAAAATTCACCATGTGACTGGGCCCTGTTATATGATTCTCGCTTACAAGACATTCAAGGTAAGCTTACTACATGTTGGCTAGGGCCTTATGAAATTGAGACAGTGTCTAAAAATAGTGTTATACAACAAGCCACTATAGATTTGGTGTGCCTAAATTTACTTGTAAATAGGCATAGACTCCATCTATGCCATAAGCCCACCACTAAGGCCGAGCTCATGCAGCAATTCACAAAGTCCCAAGAGCCACCACTTCTTTGAAAGCATTATATTTTTCCATTAGTATAATTAAATAAAAACATGATCTGTAACATCGGTTTACTCTACACTGACAGATAGGGCAGAATAATACTCGACGCCAAGTTTACCTGACAAACTGATGCAGAGGCAAGTGTATTTTCAAAATTAAGGTCTCTTATTAACTTTGAAATGTAAAAGGTGGATGATGAACCAAGGCTTCCCAAGTGCACTCAAGGGCTCCAAAAGGGAAGAATGAAAAAAGAGACCTATACACTACCTCCAACACATTAGAAATTATTTAAACCCAAATTCAAACTTCTTCCAACAGGTTACAACCCTCTGAAAAGACTCCAACCCTCAAATCCACTCTCTAGTCTTAGTAGGCCTAGGAATCCTTGTAGCCCTATTTCCACTATTTTTTGGACTTTTCTTCAAAATTTTCTAAAACACTCTAGAATATAATTGTGTATTTGGATACCCTTTTCTGGGTTTTTCAACATATGTCAAAACTAGATGTTCTTGTTTTGGAACATCAATCCCCAAAAATGTTGTTTCTACTTTCTTGCCTAGGCCTAATAGGTCACTTTTACAAAGGAACCCTATCACAGACTTAACACTCAACCTTCCCACTTTTTACAAGCTGTTAATATGGTCCCAATTAGAGAAATATGAAGTCAATTTAAGCCTATAGGCTTTCTTTACCCAAAAGCCCCAAATTACTCCTTCTAGGCCTTCAAAACTAGGGCCTTCTTAAAAACAACTCAAAAATCATTTCCAGAACTCCTCCTTCTGGATTCACAATTTATTTGTCATAATTTTTTTATTTTTCAAACAAAAATATACCCTCCTTAAGCCGGATATGCTGCTGCTACACTTATGGCATACATTTCATGCCCTTTTCCCACTCTTCCTTATGGTTTACACCCACTAAATAAACTCCTTCTGCATCCAAATGGTTAGTAACATCATAAATATGTTACATAGGGTCCATTCAATGAGAAATAGAAAATAAATTCATTGAATGACCCATTATATCATTAAAAAGACCAAAATTGAGTTATTTCAATGCACCAAAATGACCACCTACAACAACTTTCAGAATCTGAAGCAAAATAGATTATAAAAGCATTCAATACAGATGAAAAATGATGTTATTATGCTCTTATATCATCCACAGCTCTGTTCCAAATTCAAAACAATCAATAAAGCATTGAAAACAACAAGATTTGCAAGGAAAAACTTGAATTTTCACTCAATTTCTTAATATGTCAGTACTGTTCGTACCATCTATACTTTTCCATCATTTCAAGGCATATATATCCTTCCCAAAACTTCCCCAACCAATCCAAATTAGTTGGATGGCTAACAAACACTAATTACATAGTTTTTCATGATTTCCCTCCAAAACCAAACTAACCGTTGGTATTTGAAAATTTAAACTAAAACTCTTTA
>MU223732.1:1224523-1252463 GCA_018584345.1 Thuja plicata | reverse complement strand
CAGTCCTATTAGGACCATTAGGACATTTTACAATTTTGTTCACATTATTACAATCAAATGCCATTATAGGCCTTAAAACATTATAATTGAGTCCCTTGGACCCCTGAGAGATCCCACCATGCATCCTAGGTGTCATTATGGTCTTCATATCTTTGGGTGCTCCTGCACCATACTCCTCGGGTGAAGAAGAAATTTTGCCCCAAAAGGTTAAGGGCCTTGTCTTCACACCCCCAATCTTCCTTGATGGAATCCTACAACCTTTTCTTCCTTGGGAAAACTCTCCACCTCCTCCTTTTGACTCTGCAATAATTTGGTTAGAAACATGAAAAGAAAACATATTATCAAGACTATGCTTGATACCATTGCACATGTGTTGGCTGGGACAGTCATAACAAAACTGCCCTTGCTCCTCCTTCTCTATCATTTCAAGGTTCATATGAACCATTTTTCTTCCCTCCATGGAAAGGTCTGCAAATTCCTCATTTGGTTGCACTAGAGGACACAAAATTGTCCCTACCAAGACACCCTTTGTCACCCAATTGTCTTGCCACTCTATCCCCTTTTTCTCCACATCAACATACTTTGTTTTTAGTACCAATAAGGACTATTTAGTCCTTTAATCCTTCTCCTAAAATCTGACCTTTGCATCCACCTGCAAATCAAAATACTCCTTTCTTCCAAAGCAAACAATCTTTGTTTCATTAGCAGCACTACTTGCCAAAGTTTTAAGAGTGAATACCCTACCATCCTTACGGACCACATAAGTATTTTCAAAACCATAATGAATATTTCTTCTTGAAGACTGCCAAGGTCTCCCCAAAATAACATGAAAACAAGTCATTGGAGCAATATCACACAATACCCTATCATTGTAGTCACCAATTGAAAAATTAACATAGGCTTGTTCTCTAATCACAAGACTTTGTTTATCACTTACCCAAGAGGCTTTATAAGGTATGCTATGAGGAAACTTCTACAAATTTAGTTTGTTAACCATTTCATAACAAACTAAATTATCAAAAGACCCTGGATCAATTATCATTTTACATATTTTACCTTCACTCTTGCAATGAGTTCTAAAGATGGATACCTCTGATTCTTCTTGCCTTTGTATTGTTGCTCCCTTTCTCACCATGAGAAAGTCTCCTTCAACATATGGTCCTATCTCTATGCTTTCATCTTTTTCTCTATTTTCATCTTCCTCTTGTGTTAGGGTCACTCTCCTATTAGACTTCCTTGTATCTTTTTGTGGACACTTGTAGAAAGGATGCCCTTCCTCTCCACAGTTGTAACATGTTCCATTGAAGGTGCTGCTACCTCTACCTGCACCAAATCTGCCACCAACTCTTTGTCCACTTCTCTGATCTGCCATAGGTTCCTTTCCTTTATCACTTTGTCCTTGTCCTTCATTAGATCTTCCACCTCTGCCCCTATTTGACTGTGCTCTTCCACCTCCTTGTCTCTCTTGTCTTCTTCTCAACTTGTCCTCAGCCCTGGTAGCCAACTTGTAACACTCTTCCACAGTGTAGGGTGTATTCAAAATAATCTCATCCTGGATGTTGAATCTTATTCCACCCATGTACCTTGCTACTTTCTCTTCCTCTTCTTCATCATGAGAAACTCTGATATCTAACTTGTAGAATTCTTTAGTATACCTTTGGACATCCATGTCCTTTTGTCTTAGGTTCTGCATCTTTTTGTATAATTGAACCTTATAGTCTCTTGGAAGGAATTTATCCCTCATCTTGTCCATCATCCTCTACCATGATGTGATCTTAGGAAACTTCTTCTTCCATATTTCTTCTTGTAAGCAATCCCACCAAAGTAAAGCATGCCCCTTCAACCTAGACTTTGCAATCTTCACCTTTTGTCCATCCTCAACATCTTCACAGTCAAAGAAATTCTCAATAGAATTAAACTAGTCAATTAACTCTTCATCATTCATCTTCCCATCATACATAGGAATGTCATACTTACCCTTTTATTCACTACCTTTAATGGCTTTAGCAATTTTTTCCATCCTTGCATCCTCAGGATCAAGCTCTTCCCTTGGTGCTCCTCCTCTTCTTCTTCTTCTTCTTCTTCTTCTTCTTCTTCTTCATGGTATTCTTCTCCTTTCTTTTTATTCATCATAACTCTTCTCATCTTTTCCATCTCTGCCTTCATCTTCCTATTCTCCTCTGCTTGCTCTATCACCATCTTGGCAAGTTCAGTGTTTGTCATCTTTGCAGGCATTTCTAGAGCCTCTTCCTCAAATTCTTCAAAATCTTCTTCCTCTGACATATAACCTATCCTCTCCCAAAGGTATATTCTATGATCTGATACCACTTGATGCAGAGGCAAGTGTATTTTCAAAACTAAGGTCTCTTATTGACTTTCAAATGTAAAAGGTGGATGATGAACCAAGGCTTCCCAAGTGCACTCAAGGGTTCCAAAAGGGAAGAATGAAACAAGAGACATATCCACTACCTCCAACACCTTAGAATATATTTAAACCCAAATTAAAACTTCTTCCAATAGGTTACAACCCTCTGAAAAGACTTCAACCCTCAAATCCACTCTCTAGTCTGAATAGGCCTAGGAATCCTTGTAGCCCTATTTCCACTATTTTTTGGACTTTTATTCAAACTTTCCTAAAACAATCCAGAATATAATTGTGTATTAGGATACCCTTTTCTAAGTTGTTCAACATATGTCAAAACTAGATGTTCTTGTTTTGGAACATCAATCCCCAAAAATGTTGTTTCTACTTTCTTGCCTAGGCCTAATAGGTCACTTTTACAAAGGAACCATATCATAGAATTAACATCCAACCTTCCCACTTTTCACAAGGTGTTAATATGGTCCCAATTACAGAAATATGAAGTCAATTTAACCCTATAGGATTTCTATACCCAAAAGCCCCAAATTGCTCCTTCTAGGCCTTCAAAACTAGGGCCTTCTTAAAAACAACTCAAAACTCATTTCCAAAACTCCTCCTTCTAGAGTCACAATTTATTTCTCATATCCTTTTTCTGTTTCAAACAAAATTATACCCTCCTTAAGCCGGATATGCTGCTGCTACACTTATGGCATCAATTTCATGCCCTTTTCCCACTCTTTCTTATGGTTTACACCCACTAAATCAACTCCTCCTGCATCCAAATGGTTAGTAACATCATACATATGTTATATAGGGTCCATTAAATGAGAAACAGAAAATACATTCATTGAATGGCCCATTATATCATTAAAAAGACCAAAATGGAGTTATTTCAATGCACCAAAATGACCACCTACAACAACTTTTAGAATCTGAAGTAAAATAGATTATAAAAGCATTCAATATAGATTAAAAATTATGTTATTATGCTCTTATATCATCCAAAACTCTATTGCAAATCAAAAACAATCAATAAAGCATTGAAAACAACAAGATTTGCAAGGAAAAACTTGAATTTTCACTCAATTTCTTAATATGTCTGTACAGTCTATATCATCTGTACTTTTCCATCATTTCAAGGCATATATAGCCTTCCCACAACTTCCCCAACCAATCCAAATTAGTTGGATGGCTAAAAAACACTAATTACATAGTTTTTCATGATTTCCCTCCAAAACCAAACTAACCCAGTATTTGAAAATTTAAACTAAAACTCTTTATTAAATATCTAAATCTAATTCCCCTTTATTTATAATGGATCCAACATGGATAAAATACCTTACTCATAGGACTTATGTACTCCTAGGACCCCTACCAATCCTAGATCTATGAAATTCATAATTTGGTCCTACAGTCCTATTAGGACCATTAGGACATTTCACAATTTTGTTCACATTATTACAATCAAATGCCATTATAGGCCTTAAAACATTATAATTGAGTCCCTTGGACCCCTGAGAGATCCCACCATGAATCCTTGGTGTCATTATGGTCTTCATGTCTTTGGGTGCTCCTGCACCACAAACACTATTCAATGTTATCTAATGACAAAAAGGTTAAAGGAAACCTGAAGAGTAA
Source organism: Thuja plicata (assembly GCA_018584345.1). NCBI lineage: Eukaryota > Viridiplantae > Streptophyta > Pinopsida > Cupressales > Cupressaceae > Thuja > Thuja plicata. Next base: position 1,248,463 of record MU223732.1, on the reverse strand, counting down.
CAAAAGTGCAACCCAATAGAACAACAAAGAGAGGAACTTGACAGACAAAGGGAACCTGATAAATAGTTTAACAAAGGAACGCCGACAGAATTCAAGTTCAACTTGACGACCAAGAACCGACAGTCAACTATATTCCGCAAAAAGTGAATCTGAGTTTCCATGTCAGATAAATCACTGAAATTGTAGGTATAGCTTCTTGATTTACTTTTAAATCCATTATGTGCAGAGGAAGAAATGTATTTATTATTGTTTTAATTAGTTTTACTTATTTAAAACATGCAAACTAAAGATCAAGGTCAAGTTGTAAACCTTGGATCTAAGAGTTAACATTTTAATGCGTGATTTAAAGATAGGTCAAATAATTGTATAAATAGGTGCTCAATCTATTGAGAATAGTAGTTGTTCAATGAAGATAGTAGCCACTGAGAGCATCTAGAGACCAAATAAGAGAATTCATGTAGAAGGACAAAAATAAAATAAAATCAGTTTCATGAACAGAACAGAGGTTACCGACGAGCAAAGAAAAGGTATTCATCAATCACTTAAGATGATATTGTTATTCTATGAGCTTTAATGGATCTATAATCAGCAATTATAGATTGCATATAGTCAGGTCAACATTTGTACTCATTCTAACAAGTGTAGTACACTAATGAAATCCTTTCAAGAGAGGTGGGCTTAACCGTCCTATTGTAAATCTCATAACTGAGTGCACACTTAAGTCAGTGTTGCTAAAGCTCTTAACATAGTAGATCTTAATAGGTCTCCACCTTAATAATCCTAACAAGGTAGATCATCAGAAGTGATCAAGTTGTAAGCCTTAATAGACTCCCTTCCATTCTATAGATAGTGAAGTTTTTTTGGTGCCATCCCCACCGCAGTTTTTACTTTCTAACATGAGTTTTTTGCGATACCATAACTTGTGTCATGTGTTTCTCATTTTCATGAATGCTTCTATGAATGTTGCAAACTATTAAAGATTATGAATGAACAATACATGCATAAGAAAGAACAACAGTAATGGCCGGTAATGCAGTAATGAATGATTACTAATGATGAATTAGAAAGGTGTTAAAAGTTTTAGAGGTACTAATTCACCCCTCCCCTCTTAGTACTACTTCCCATTAATTCCAATTTTCTTGCATCCGAAGGCGAAACCCTTCAGCTCATATATCATCTTTAACTATTGTTGACACATGCAGCTCATAATATAATTTTTGTCTTCTTTTGGAAACCCTTTTCTTCATTCAAATATTTCCATTTCATGTCATGCCACGTGTCTTTCACACCACGCACCACTCCACCTTATCAACTTGTCAGATCTTTCTTTGAGTAAATGTAAGCACAATCTTTTTGAACTAGTACAATCAATTGGTCGTAATCCTTGAAGTACCCACATTTTTTTTCCATTTAGTTTATCTATTAGATAAATTATTGGTATTTACTCCCCCATCACAATCCCAAATTTTCCATGTGCAGACACCTACCACCTTTTTAGTAAGGGGCAACGTTGTTAAGTGATTATTAAATGTCATTAGTATCATTTGTTAGATTTGATAAAAACAAATCCTCCCAAGAACACCTGCATGCACATCTGTCACAAGTAGAAGCAAGACAAAGACAGAAGAAGGCAAAACTATGGAGGCCAAAAGGCCAGAGACATGAAATCCATGTTGATAGGAAAAAGCTTCTATTATCAACAACTGAATTACAAAATACAATCTCCTTCTCCTTAATGAAAACTAAGAAGTGAATTCTTATAAAAGGAATCACGAAACCCTAAAGGGAAAGACCCTAAAGAAGGAAAAACTGCCTAAGTATAACTTAAGCATAGAGTAAATAGACTAATAATTAAATGATTTAATTATTAGATATACTAAGACTACTCTAACAGCCCCCCTTAAGTGTAACTTAGGGAGAAGCAAAACAGCTAAACTACTGCAGAAAGAAGGAAAGATGGGTCCCGACAACAAGGCCTGATCAGGTACCCAAAACAAGAAAGAAACTAGATGAAGGAAACTAAGCCTCCAATCTAGGGAAAGGTGTCCCAGAGAGATGAACAAGAATGAGCAAGAAGCATCTCTGAAGCATGAAGCTGTAAACTTTGTCAGAAGAGACTGCTGGAACCCCCACTGAAGTGCATGACCAGGTAGAGAAGACAATGTCTGAAGAGCTGATCAATCAAACCAGGAAGCAATAGAACCAACAGGTGAACCCCCCCATAATGCTGAACTAGAAGAGGTGACAGAAACACTGAAATGTAATGCCAGAAATATCTGCAGAAGAAAGAACTAGGAACACCAATAGTGCAATAGAAGTACAAACACAGGATAAAGGGTGGTGTCACCAACACACATCATGGGCTAATGTCGTGGAAGGTACGCTCACTTGACAAAGATGGATGCGCCTAAAATGGCATAAGCATCATAACCCCCCATGGCACTTTATAACAGAGTGCGAGTACAAAAACCATACAAGGTGCTCAAGATCCCAGATATACAGAAGTAGGCACTTTATCTCAGTGTGTTTACAGAATAAAGATGCATCAAAAGAAGCATACAAGCTCAGAAGTCAGAGAGAAGAGTGATCCAGAAGTACAGTAGAAGAGATCCCAGGACCTGTAAACCCAAGCAATCCACCAGAGTGAAAAAAATGCCAAACTCAGAGGAGAGAAAACCTAGAGTAGAATCTGGAAAAAATACCTCTGCAACTGAATAGTTCACTGAACCAGCTTTTCGACGATATTTGGTTTGCCAAAAACGGAGTCTGGATGAGCCAGATATGACTCCCGGAAGGCAAAAACACATATCAGACTTCAACAAAAAAAAATGCTATCAAAATAGTAGACCCAAAAAACCAAATCACCATAGTCGGAAAGAGCTCGGAAAGAGATTTTTGACGATATAATGAAGTCCAAAAAAGGCCTCCGTATGCTCCATATAGAGCGAAAACAGTGATAAGGCCCCAAAAAGCTCAACAGGCCTGGTTTTAAGCCCCAGGGGCTAAAACAAATGGGCCCCCAGGCGCATGGCATGCTCAGGGGCTGGGTGGAAGCCCCTGGTCCCTCATAGGACCGACCGCGTAAGAATAAGGCCCGTGGGGCTAAAGCCCGCCGGGCGGCGCTGAAGGTGGCGGAACCGGCCGCTAGTGGCAAGTTTTCCAGTGGAGCGGCGGATAGCTAGAGGTGCGGCAGGGGCCGCAGAGCGGGGCCGGGGGCGCGGAGGGAGGAGCCACCGCTGGTGGCGGGGCCGGAGAAGCCGGCGTAGCCCGCAGGGCCAGCGGGTGGCACTGCCGGCGGGGGCCGAGCTGCGGTGGCGGCCCTGTAAAGAATTTCACCGACAGCATTTTTTAAACGCCAAAAAAACATTAAAAAATATATTTTTTTAAATTTTTTATGAAAAACGTGCCCGTACGGCCCTAGTAGGGCAAAAAATTTCTCCCAGACACTCCGGTGTCTGAATCCGATGTGTTTTATATGGATTCTGGGGTTTTTGGGCCTTCTGGACGCAACTGTGAGGTCGGTTTTGGTCCAAAGTACCCTAAAAAATAAAGAACCATAGAACCAATAAAAAATACCAGAAAAGACTGGCGATCTTCAAACCCCCGAACTGCGATGAGCTTGCTTCAAAAAAACTAGAACAGCGAGCAGCAGGAGAGCTTTGATACCATGTTAGATTTGATAAACACAAATCCTCCCAAGAACACCTGCATGCACATTTGTCACAAGTAGAAGCAAGACAAAGACAAAAGAGGGAAAAACTATGGAGGCCAAAAGGCCAGAGACATGAAATCCATGTTGACAGAAAAAAGCTTCTATTATCAACAACTGAATTACAAAATACAATCTCCTTCTCCTTAATGAAAACTAAGAAGTGAATCCTTATAAAAGGAATCACAAAACCCTAAAGGGAAAGACCCTAAAGAATGAAAAACTGCCTAAGTATAACTTAAGCATAGAGTAAATAGACTAATAATTAAATGATTTAATTATTAGCTATACTAAGACTACTCTAACATCATTTGTGTAGCCTAAAGGGTTAACTTGTCATAATCACTTGAAAATATATATCATGGTCAATAATAATCTGCAGTCTCAGTACGCATATATTGATGTGACTATTACTACATGGGAAGTGCTTTTAAAACTATACGCTAGCCTAAATGTGTTGTTCTGACGATTCTTGATGTCGGTAGTGGGTACCTTGATTTTTGCCTCCCAAAACTCTTTCATGCCAACTCAAAATCATTGAGCCAAAATACTTCCACGTCCAAGCTTAAAATTGGCGTAAACTAGTTTTCCCTCTTCCCACTCTCATGGACTTCAAACTTAATATGTGGAATTAGATTAGTATCTACATAGACTTGGCACAAGTGTTGTTTTATCTAAAAAAAATTCCCCCCCCAAAGACCATGGTTCTTCTAGAAACTTTATGATAAGATTACGTGGCAATAAGTCTTTTGTTATTTTACATTTGGCTAAGACTTGCAACTTGGAAACAACATTGTCTTTAAACATCGAAAGGACATGAATACAAATTAATATAACTTTAAAAAATGATTTTAATGTCCTTTTTTATCATGAGGAGACAATAAAATGAATAATCGCTCACTTGATAGTCAAGGAATAGAATGGAAATAGTGTCATAAAGAAGATCAATCATAAAGACATGTAAGATTTTTTTTTTTTAAAAAAAAAACTTTCTTCTCCAGATTTGAAGAAGACTTGAAGGATATGCTATGGTGAGATATTGCCTTGAGTACTTCAACTTGAACGCGTACTCAACTCGAACACTTATACTTGATATTCAATGACAACTTGATATTCAATGACAACTGATGGATGTGAAAATGGATTAAAAGAATGCTCTTATATATGATTCTCCAGATATTTCATGAATTAAGATAATTTCCAATAGACATATTGACACTCTAAGATCAAGGAACAACTAGTACAAACTCAACACTGACATTTTTGAAATTAGGTCCAAAATGGTGAGATAATGATGAGCTCCAAGTACCATTGACCAATTTAAGTCATCCCAAGTGTTATTGAACTGCCAAAAAAGGGCAATCAAGTGGAAAATTAGGTGCACAAAGGCTTGGGCAATAATTTGGATCACCATGTAAAGATATGAGATTAGATTGTTAGTATTTCAGCTAGGAATTGGCTTATATAATAGCTCGAATGACATAAAATATTGTGTTAATTGTAAAAGGTTACAATTTTCAATGCTTTACTAACCTAGAGACATAAACTAAGATTTCAAATCAATATCATTCAATGGTAGAAATAGAAAACAAGATTATACCTCTTTTAGTGTTTGATCTAATTTTTGTTTATTTGATTGTGAAAAGATGTTCAAATTAATTAGAGATGATGCCTTTAGACAAGGTTATCAAGGTATTTTAACATTTAGGATGAATTCAAATGGTCATGTAAAAAAATTGAGACGAGATTGTCAAGTGGGAAAGCCACAACTGCCATGGGCTCAAATTTCAGGAAAATTTGGTCAATATAACTCAATAGGCACCATAGAACCTACAAGGGACTAATATAGGTGAGACAGAACTAAATAGGTGCCATGGACCTATTTAGACATCCTAGACCCTCTTAGGCACCATGAACAAAGAAGAATTGGACATCTCTACAAGGGACTAAAATAGGTGACATGGACCTAAATAGGTGCCATGGACCTATTTAGACATCCTAGACCCACTTAGGCACCATGAACAAAGAAAAATTGGACATCTGTAAGGTGGTAAAGAGTGTCAAGTTTTGTGATGCCAAATTAGGCCCTTATTAGAGTATTTGTGATTCCAAATTATGCCCTTATTAGAGTATTTGTGATTCCAAATTATGCCCTTATTAGAGTATTTGGCAACAACGTGATGTAATAGGGCTTAAATAAGAACAAAAGAACAAAATGACATATGAGAAGGCATACCAAAGCAAGGGTCTAAAAAGGAGTAGAAAATTATAAAATGGTTAAAATTTACAACACTACAATAGCTAAGCAGAAAATAACTAAGAATTAAATATGCTTAGATGAATGGGCCCAAATCTCCTTCTAAATAAATTTGGAATTGTTAAAAAATTAGAAAAATATTTTCCAATTACTATCATTCACTTAGTCCCCAAAATGCATGAGTCATAGTTAAAAAAAACAATATTCTTCTCTCGGAAAAAAGTAACTTTTAAAAGAGGCGATGCAACTTTCTATATTTTGAGGATTATTTTTCATAAGATAGGATCTAGGGACTAAATTGGAGATCTGATTGATAAAAGATTAACTAATCTATAAGTTCTCAATGGTTTGATCTATATAATAATTATTAAAAGAGTGCCACAGTAGGAACTAAGAGAATCCATCAAGATTGCATGAAAGACATGTTTATATATCGGAAAAAGAAATATTTTAGAGACACTCATGTTAATCAAAAATTCATTTTCAACTAATTATACATTCGTATCTCATGCGGTAGTCATTGGGTCAGCCACTGAGAGTGAATTTGATCAAGGCGACCAAGGTAGTTTATCTATAGAAATATCACCACAAAGCAATGGAAATCATTGTATAATTTACGCGACTAGTAATAGAGTTCCCAATCTTCTCTTGAGTCGGTTGAAATTTTGGAGAGCGTTTAATTCGGTCATGCAATTGATTAACCATAAAAACATGTACATACATGTAGGATAATAACATTTAAACGTTTTAGATAACGTTTGCATTCAATAACAAGAACCACATGCAGCTGGAGTCCCTGTCATTTCCAGTTCTAGTTTGATGTGGCAAAGATCAAGGGAGGTTATAACTAGAATTAGTTCAACAAGGACCAAAATTGTTTGGCTATGCACATATTAACTAAAGGAGACTAGGATTTTTTCTATAGATTATTCTTTGAATACTGTGGACAGTACTAATTATAACTGTTTGTTTCAGAGAGAGGAGAGCTACATATTTCAAGGACATTGTGTTCTATTATATATAATATGCGTTTCTATGATTTCTTCATTTTTTACACCTATAGAGATACAGTAATTGGCTATAAAATTTGTCAAAAAATTACATAACAAGTGATTTTCTATTTTGTTTCTTACCCTAGGCAATATGCTTGTGTTTTTCACTTTGTGTGCGCTTACGCTGTCCATTGTTAAGCCTTTCCCTAAGGGCCTATTTGGTTCTTGATATTAACCTAGAATATTCATTATTTAATGCAAGAATAAAGTAATTCACTGTTTGTGGCCATTTTTTAATTCCCAAATTAGAAAATTAATCCTCATTTTTGGGCCAATACTTGGATTAATTAATTTCAAAAAAAAACTGGAACTCATTTTTTATTCCAGAATAAGCTATTCATGGATTCGAATTAAGATATTCATGGATTTGAAATTACAGCAAAATGTATAAGTCGTCGGGTCCATGTGTGAACGGTTCTTTAGGTTTTCTGGGAAATTTATTTCCGCGACACTCATTTCAGCCATTTGATAAAAGTTCAAAAATTAAAATTTCTGTTAATGGTTCTTTAGGTTTTCTGAATTTTTTTTAGTTTTTACTTGGATATGACTTTGGATAGAAAAATATTAAAAATTAAAAAAATGAGCAACAAAATTGATAAAAGTTTAAAAATTAAAATTTGAAAGAAAATATTATTTTTTAATAATCTTATTTTTTTAAGTTAATAATACATATTTTAATTTAAAAATATATAAGTTAAAAATACATATATATTTTAATTAAAAAACCAGCAAAAAAAATGATAAGTTCAAAAATTAAAATTTGTAAGAAATTTTTTTTTATCATTATAATTTTTTAATAAGTTAAAAAACATATTGTTCAAATTAATTAAAAAAATGAAATATAACCCTTACTCCAATTTCACATTATGGGATCCAAATGCAGAATAGATTAATTCTTAGTCATCTTCTAGGTGCACCAAATAGATCCAAACCTTATTCCAGCGTTCTTTTTCAGGATTAATTAATCTGAGAATAGGTCCTTATTCTAGAATAGGCCTATTCTGGATAAATTAATTCCATGCACCAAATAGGCCTTAAGAGATTATCTCAATTTTAGAACTAATCATAGAATGATATTTAGTTGAAATTATTTAATTGTGTCATCACTCTTATGAGAATTTAGCAAGAGCTGCTTCCAACAAACCACATTTAGAGGAGCATGCTAAATGTGAAAGCACAACAAAGGTATGTGGACTATCTAAATAATGTCATCGTGTGTTTGTTGTTTGAAAATTTGTTTTCTAGAATTTTTTAATTAAAAATTAAAAATCCATTAGCTAAAATACCATGGACAAATCAAAAAATTGAAAATTCAGCCAAAAATCGAGTTTAATAATAATACTATTTGAGAGAGCAGGTTAAAATTTTTCTAGTGGTGTAGCTAGTCCATTGTTAAACCCTAAGCTATCCATGTACAAATTTGCACGCTATCAAACTTCTGTCCTGAACCAGAGACCAAAAACTAGAGAAAACCCACAAAAAGTCCATAATTCATGGCCATTATAGCCACCAATCTATTACAGTATACCAAATATGACTAAAATTGTGACTCTTATATATAGAAAATCGTATGAGAAGAATAAAGAAATAGTAAATTCAAAAGGTAATAGGGGAATCCCTAAGTCTACAGTGGAAGTGGGAGGGATTTCCTCAGCCAACACATTTGATGCACCAGCATTGTCACGACTTGATTAAGGAGTGATTAAGGAGTGTCTTTCACCACAATCTTCTTCTCCATTATCCATACCAAAACCCCCACTTTCATTTTAATTGTCAAGCCCTTCTTCTCTAATATAAGCCTTAATCCAATCTTTGCTCTTTCCCTCATTAATCTTTAAGCCCATAAATTTCTGGGCGAAGTGAAAATGTCTATGAATCTCCAGTTTTGTGGACTCAAAAACATCCACATCTACCCAAGAGAGAATTGACATCCTTTGAACATCATGAACTGCAAAGTATTTCTCTGGATATGGAATGATTAAATTCTCTATCAATATTTACTATGACATCGTCAATTTGCCCAAAAATTGAAGCATTGAGAAGCTTCCAACACAAGAGAGAACAAGAAAGAAATGAAGAATTTTGAATAATTCTTTCAGATAATAAAAAGGTGCCCAAAAAGGTATTCAACTGAAAAATTGTAAATTTGCCCCTGGAACTAGACCAAGAAGTTCAATATCAAACTTATAGTATTAGAGTTTCATAAATATGTAGTGTCGGACATGAAAATTGTAGGAATCGATCCATAAAAATTGGAAAACAAATGTGGCAGTTAAATTTATGATTTAGCTGTGAATTGCTAATTATAGAAGCATGTAGTAAAAAAAAGTTTGGTGGAATAGAATGTGGAAATATTCTTATGAAAAAGATAAACAATTCTGAGTTGGCAAAAATTTTGTTCACATGGTAAAAGAAATGGAGTCGAGAACCTTAGAATTTGGAGGTGGTAAACAAAAGACAAGAATCTTGTTGATAAATTATATGTACTTTTAAGTAGGTAGTTCTGGGTTCAATTTTGGCAATGTTGATATTGCTTGCCTGAAAGCTAACCTTTACAGACATTGCTTTTCAGATGTATTAGGAATCACAGCAGCTGGGTTTTTAACCCTAGGATTTGTTCCCAGAGGTAATTCAATCAATAAAGATTCAAATTCAAAAGAATGAAATAAAAAGCTTGAAAAACCTAAATCAATAACATTGACTAAAAACTACAAAGATTAAAGTGAAACTACAAAGATTAAAGTGAAACTACAAAGATTAATGTGAAAATGAAAAACCTAGATCAATGACATTGACTACAAACTACAAAGATTAAAGTGAGCCCTACTGCTCCTCTAAAATCTTCCCTTCCCTCGTAGGGATTAGAGATACAATTAAGTGGACCATGGGAAACTTTTTAGTTGTACACATAAACCAGTTAGAGATCCTCTTTTTTTTTTCAAAGCCGAATGATAAATGACTGGAAAGCCCATTTCCTTGAATCTTCCAGACCTTGCTAAAACTACAAGCATTCATTCAATGTTGCTTTTACAAATTTCTAAATATCCTACTGTTAGAATAATGTTTATTTTCAGCTACAGTATTAGTAGGTGAACATTTAATACACATTCTAGAATTCGCTTGAAGCAATGTTATTGTAGAAGACTCTAGATTTTTCTCCTTGTCTTCACCATAGCTTCTGCAGAATACTCCAAAAGTTTGTAGGGAGTTTATAAATACTACAGCCTCCCTCACAATGTGAGTGCTAGAAAATAACAACAAAGTGATGCTTATTGGTGCTATGAATATTTGCAATCAATATATATTTTTAATGTATTAAACTGCTATGTTTTTACTCTGCATATAATATATCAACAGTCTTTCCCTTTTGTTATGTTTTTACTATTATTTTTATTTAACAATATGGTATCAGAGCAATAATCAATCTTGGGATGTAATGTAAAGAATTTGTAGTGTGAAGTTCTGATTTTTTTTTTGCAGACTATAATTTGGTTGAGTAGCACTTAGAATTTCCTGTGGCAAGTGAACATATTGCAGCAAAGGGAAGAATTTCTACACAAAATTGGTGAGAAATTTCCACTTTTTTATAGGTAAGATCTTTAAGTGTGTTTCATTCTCATCCAAAAAGGAGGGAATTTGATTATGGATTCTCTTGGTGTTTCTCTACCCATAGTAAAATTGAATGGGAAAAATTATTATGATTGGGTATCTCATATAGAAATTACTCTAACTCTTCAAAATTGTTTTGAGATTGTTACTGGCAGTGAACAAAGACCAGAAAATCCTGGAAAAGATCAAGAAAATTGGGATAAGAGAGATAAAAAGGAAGCAACACTTATCAAACTTACACTTTCAGAAGAAGTTTTTCTAGAAGTTCGTAATGAGAGAAGTGGAGTCAAAGTATGGGATATTTTGAAAAATCCGTATCAGAACTTAGGTGATGTATGGATTTTATCTCTCACCACATAATTATATAATATGAAATTGTCAATTTCACAAGAATTAGTCCCTCATCTAAGTAAATTGAAGGAAAAGATAAATGAGCTTTCTTCTCTTGGAAAGGATATAGATGATAGAGATTTTGTGCAGATTATATTACAAAGTCTTCCAGGATCTTATCAGTCATTTATAAGGGGATTAGATACTGCAGACAAATTAAAAAAGTATTGAATCAGAAGAATTATGTGCTAAACTAGTCCAGGAAGACAAAAGACAAATTAAAGAAAGAGAATCATTTGATAGTGAATCTCAAGCATTCATAATGAAAGGAAAACAATAGTACAAAAAGTCACAAGATAATTAATCTAAAGAAAGAAACTGGAAGTGTGAAAATAAAAGTATGGATTATAATAGAAGTAAATGGAAATGCAATTATTGTGGCAAGATGGGTCATAAAGAAAATGAATGTTTAAAAAAGAATAGAGATACAGAGAAGAAGACAAATAAGTCTACTAAATTTGTTGATTATGAAAGAAATGCTTTTTGTGTTGCACTTAAAGAAAATAATTCTTTTAAGTATGATTGGGTTATTGATTCTGGTGATACACAACACATGTCTCATAATAAGGAACAATTTGAATCAATAAGTGATGTAACACCCCAAAATTTGCATCGTGCAACCCTAAACAATTTTGTTGCATTTTTCATTCTTCTAGATCATCAAAGTCCTATTATACTAGGCAATTCTAAGTTTTTGACTGACTCTACTCGACCTGAGTGTCAAATGTAGAAAATCCTAAATCTGCATCAATCATACATCATGTTTAATTCCTAAATACCAATTGGCTAAACAGACCTTATGATTGAATTAATTTAATTAATAAAGTCCTAGCACTTAAATTAAATTAAATTCACCCTCTTTAGCTGAGACACATGAAAAAGGAATTAAACAATATTTAATTATTAAATAAATATCCTCTTTTTTAATAATTGAATTTAATATTCAAATAATTGAGAAAAAGCAATTATGAGGTCATATTTATTTAATTAATTGAATATTCTATCAAAAATCTTTCTTTTATTCAGAAATGGAAACTTTGAATTAATTATGCTTTAAAGAGAAGGAAAACAATTTAATTCAAATAAAACAGAATTAAATCAAAGAAAGAAAATAGTTAAAGCAGAAAGAAAATAATTTATTGTATTCTTTTGGATAAAGCTTTCTATTCTGAACTTGCTTTTCTATCTATTTTATTTCAAAGAGGAAAGTTTCTATTCTGATCATCTCTAAGTCTATAAAAGAACTCTCATTCTTCATTCAAAACCCCCACTCACTTTTGCATTGTTAGAATACTGAATTATTGTCTCATTTTCTTGCTAATCTCATATAGAATAATTTCATATTGCAATAAGATAATTTCAATTTCTAGAATAATTGCATTGAAAATCATGTCTTATATTATCTCACATCTTTCAATTCTTAGTATAATCTTGCATTGTATTGCATTCATAATGATAAATCCTTCGTTCCTAGATTGGTCCATGGTTGTGAGACTCTCGTTTTGAGAGCAATTTCAAAAAATCCGTCTGGATAGAAGGCAACAGGTTGAATCATGTAGGCAGACAGGATGAATAATCCCATATTTAGTCTTGTGTGTATCTGGTGAAAAAGGACTATGTTGAAGTGTATGGTGAGTTAACAAGGCCAAATTTACCACATACATTTCTGGCGCCCACCATGGGGCAGGTACATTTTTTTTCTGGCCTCATTTCATTTCATCTTTTTCATTTTTTTGCATTATGTCCATACTTCCATACATGTTCTGTTTTACTTTCGCGTGAACTTTCTTTATGTGCAAACTTTCTAGTTCTTCGCGTGGCACACAATATTTCTTCGCCTGATCTAGAATACTTTATCATGTGAAATTACAGTCCAGAGCTTTCAGTTTAATATTTCATTGCCTCAATTTTCTAACCACCTTATGTTTTCTAACATCTATGCTTCTCTAATTTTATCTTTCAAAACAGCATAACGGTGGTTTGTAGGACGCTAAGACAAAGAAAAGCCATCATAAACTTTTGACATGTTTGTTGTAGGACACTGATATGAAGAAAGGAATTACAAACTACTAATAGGTTTATTGCAGGATGATTGTTGAAAACCTTGCATATTTTCACAACTTCTTATATCTGTTTTCAGTAGTTAAAACACACTTCGGTTGGTGCTTAAAATGAATCATTGTCTTGCGTGATTGAAGTGTTTTTTAGATTATAATCCTAAGAACTACATGAATGTATCTTCTCCCCTCTCCTTTATGGATCTTGGGTGTAAGAGAAATTCATGTGATTCTTCTAGAGTGGCTACCTCCTGAGAGCTTTAGTAGAGCCGGTGAGAGTGGATGCCCAACCGGTAACAGGCTAAAGCCAAGCCCTTCCAAACTGATATATAAAAAATGCTATTGTGATTAATGTCACAATAGATAGGTGTGAATTTATTGTGGCAACTAAAATCTCCTCCAGTACCCTAGTGGTGCATTAAAGTTCTGACATCGTTAAGGTGAAAGCCTTGCTTTGAAAGGATTGGGAGATCCCCCTTTATTGGGAAAATGACTTGATCACAACCACCTGAATGGATGACCTTACTACAAATTGTTGTTCTAGTTTTCTAAAAACCCTCTATCTATTGGTGCGGAAGGTCAGAGATCGACTAAGACGCCCAACATTTTTATGGCTTTTAGTAGAGATAACAACCCTTTGGGAAGCAATTCCTTTGGGGTCCAAAGCTTGGTTTGCCTAAGAAGTGAGTGCGTATGTAAGGAGGAGCCCATGCTTCCAAGCTTCTAAGTTATCCACTAAGAGTAAGTGTAGCTAAACTTTGGTTCAAGTGGGGATTCAACAGATATTGTCCTAGTTATCCTAGGATTGTAATGTTCTTGTTCTGGTACTACAAACATTCTTCTTAATGTGTTTTGCATGGGTGTATCATTTGAACAATAGAAACTATCATCAAAACACACAAACTGTCAATCTTGAACATGTCAAAAACAATCTTTCACTCAAACTATCTATCAAGAAACAACATGATTTCATCTTGGAAAACACTTAACAGTCTGATTCTGTAAACGTCTTTTTTTCAACATTTGCATTGTTTCGTGTGAAATTTCCCAATCTTCGCATCATTCGGTGAGAATCTTCGCACCATACGTAGTATACTATCGCGCGAAATTTGGCAACAGTACCATTTTCTATCATTCTCTATTCTGTCAACTGGTGTCATTCTTCACGCGGAGAGAGCATTTCTTCATGCGGTTTGGTGAGAAAATTTGCGCAACAGAGCATTTCGTCGCGTGAAACTAGAGTCTTTTGTCCAAAACAGTGAGCTAAAATCTGCCATTCAGTTATATTTCTGTCAAATCTAGTCTATGATATGGGTTTGTTTTTCTACCATCTATCTTCACACAGTCTGAAACTTAGTTTCCTTGGTTGATAACTACATGATTCTTTCTTAAACCGGTCTTGTCTCATGTCCTTTTGATCTCTTTCATCTATGTCATCATGCCTTGTGTCGCAATAGTCATCTCTTAGCTTGTTTTAGCCTCATATTAGACAATTTTCACCAAGGATACTTCACCTTTTGGCACGTTCTAAGAAATTACTTTGAGACAGTTTCAAGTTTGATCCTAGTTCACTTTCCTAGTTCAAAACTTTGTCTATGACTGTCACAACTCGAAGTGGCAAAACATTTCCTTCAATCAATCAAGATGAATCTGTACTTTCCACACCTTTATCGGCTACATCTAGTGAGAAATCATCTCGATCTCCTTCCCCAGTATGATGACCTTACAATAAATGGTCATTTCCTGTGGATCTTAGTAGGGTTCAAAATCCTTTATTCCAAGAAGACTCACATTCAGAGAACACTCAATCTTTTCATACCAAATTTTTACATCTTGAATCCTTGCATTCTAGCAATATGGCAGATCATAGTCAACTGGCTGGACTTGTTTTCAACCAAACTGAAGATCCTCCTCATCAAGAAGAGAAGGAGATAACCCAAGGGGATATCATAGAAGCCCGCAATAATAAAAACTTCATGAAAATGATGGTGGTCATAATGAAAAAAGAGAAGGAGAAATACCTTCTTGAATTAGCCACCCAAGGTGCTAAACTTCCCTTTGATTACAAGGTAGAGACACTTATTGAGAAAGAGGAAGAAACTAAAAATTCCCGTTTGCAAAAAGAAATGCAAACTATGTGAGAGAAACTCTCTCAACTCTTGAAAGAGAAAGAGAAACCTGTCACACAATTCATGCTGGAAAGCATCTGTTCTTTCCCATTTGATAAAGATCTTCACATGCCTCCTTTTCCCAAAGGAGTTAAACTTCCTAAATATGACAAATACGTGGGTACATCTGACCCTCAATACCATTTGAGAGAATTTGGTGCTCTCTCCATGGAATTCATACATGATACAACCTATCTTATGCATCTTTTCCCATGTACATTGGGAGGATCAGCTATGGAATGGTTTTCTAGACTACCAACTGGCATCAGAACTTTTGACGAAACTGGCAATTTATTTCTACAACACTATTCTCACAACATCAAACATCCGGTTCATATTCGAGATCTTTGCAACTTGAAACAAAATAATGGGGAATCCTTCTTGGCATTTCTCCAAAGATGGAGACAACTCTATACACAATATTCTCGCAAGATACCTGAATATGAAAAAGTTGGACATCTTTCTCGATAATCTTCTTCCCAAATTTGGGTATCAAGTATAGCTACAAGGTCCTCTAAACTTTGATGACATGATTAAACAAGCTGTAAGAATCGAGACATTTATGATCAAGAAAGGAGAATTGACCTTACACAAGAAAAATAAACAAGGGTCCTCCTCCTCAAGCAAAGATAAATCCAAATTTCCCAACAAGAACCAAAATGTTGTGAATGATGGTGTTGTACACAATGTGACTGCTAAGCCTTCCAAGGCTGCCTTTAATCTTACTACCATGATGCAAGCAGCCAAAGCCACTAAAAAGGCTGTGGAAAATTCTAAACCAAGTACTTCACAATTTTTTGGATCTAAACCTTGGGCTCCTAGACCCAAGCGTGAATTCACTCCTTTAGGAGAACCTCTCAAGGCAGTTTACAAGACTCTTGTAGACAATCATTTACTTACTCCATTGGATAATCCACGACCTTATGATCTACAACAAGACCCTCTTGGTGGAATGAATCCGCTTATTGTGATTTTCACCAAAACAAAGGTCATAAAACAGGTACTTGTTTTAAACTGCGACACAAAATCTAGGATCTCATCGATAGTGAGGTTATTTTTGTGGGAGGTCACAACAAAAATTTTGATCACCAAGCTTTCAAGGATCCATTTCCTCCTCATGGAAAAGGTGAATCATCTAAAGGCAAAAATACTGATGCTAAGGTCAACTATACTTACACCAATAATGATAACGTCATTAATATGGTTGAACCTGTTGATATTGAATATTGTAATGTCATCATTCTTAAGGGGAAGGAAGATACTTCCAATTCTAAAACACCTTTCACTTTGTGAGGGTCTACACCTTAGTATTCTAAACAAGGACAGTCTCAAGTTAGTGCTAATGTTGTTACTCAAAGGCCCTTAGCCTTCTATATCTACATCAACTCAACCTTCAGACAAAGCTAAGGTTGACTCTGTTACTAAGAATCCCAAAGTAAGTTCCTCATCTAATGCTACCAATTACAGCATTCTTGATCAATTGCAACATACTAATGCTCAGATAACTCTTTTTGAGCTCTTGAAAATCTCCCCTACTCACAGGGAAATCCTGGACAAAGCCCTCACTGAGGTGAATGTCACAAAAGATTTTGATCTTGACTAGTTTCAATCTATGGTAAGTCACTTGACCTCCTCACATTACTTGTCTTTCTCTGAGGAAGACGACCATTCTTTGAGTCACCCGCATAATAACCCGCTGTACCTTGAAGTCATGATTGGTCCAAAGCATGTTCATCGTGTTCTCATAGATAATGGCGTTGGCCTAAATATTTTATTTGCTAGTTTCCTTATTGAGTTAGGCTATGGCGAAGACCGCATTGATACTCACAAAAAGATTACCAATAAATCCTATGATGAGGAAGAACGTAAATCCAAGGGTTTAGTTGTTTTTCCAATTAGAGTTGGTCATGTTGAATGACATGTTATCTGTCAAGTGCTTGAAATCCCTTTGGCATATAATATTCTATTAGGAAGGCCATGGGTCCATGAAATGCATGTCCTTTCCACATACCATAAGTGCATTAAGATCCCATTCCAAGGATCTGAAGTGACTATACCTGCTAATACATGCTATGATTGCAATGCCCTCATAAAATCTGCTGACATCCTTGTGCCTACCAACAGAGAATCTATTGAAATCCTTGAGGATAAATTAAAAGAAATGGAAAAGAGTTTGACACTCACAGAAATTGATATGGGAGGATATCGGATTGAACCTATGCTATCTATCACATCTTTGCTTTTGTCTCCATGCTCCTTTGGGACACCTTTTGAAAGCACTAAAACTTCTACGGTTCCTCCTCCAACAAAGTATGGTGGCACTTTTGTACAAGCCACAATACCATTAGAAGAAGAAGCTAAAAATAGAGCTATCAAAGCTTGGATCTATAAAGGAGAAGACAATTCTAAAAATACTCCTCCTTATGACATGAAACCTGAGCAATATGGTAAAGCATTATCTATTATGCAACATTTTGGCTATAAAGGAGATGGTCCCATAGGTGCGAATCATAAGGGATTGGTTGCACCACTTGAAGCTATCAGTTGCAGAACACACAACTCTACAGGTATAGGCTTCCAGAAACTCACATTCCAATTGGGAATAAATAATTTTGTACTTCAAGAAGATAATAAACCAATACCTGAAGAACCACCTAAAATTGTAGATCTTGAAGACAGCTCTGATGAGGATACTTTTCCTTATCCTATCCCTCCAGACCTGGCAGCATTCTTTGCTAAGCTAGATAAATTTGCACCACATGTCAGTACAACAGACACTGACAATGATTCTGATCCACCACTTCAATTTATCCATTAACTTATGAAGAGTGGAAAGACATATATACTCTGAACCCTAGTCATTAGGGTAATTTATTCATACCACCACACTTTCAAGAATAGTTTAACCAGGAATTCTAGTCACTTCTCATTACACAAGAGGCAGCTGATGCTACAAACACTATTGAGGTACCTAGGTCAATAGGTGCTCATCTAACCATAGAAGAGGTTCTAGGAAGAACTTATCCCAACTGGGGACAAAGGGTTGATTTCACCCACATTCTTGATATGAGACCTAATGATGAAACAGACTCCCATGAATATGAGTTCAACAGTTTATCATATCTCACTTCTGACAGAGATATAGATATAGCTAATGCATATGAAAACCTTCTCAAAGTAGGTGAACGGTCTAGTGTAGGGTCACATGAGTCAGACTCCCTAGGTGTTAACATGTCATCTACTACGGTCGTTAGGAATCAAAGGAATTCAACTATACCTATGGATGAGATCGCTTTGGGTCTCGACTTGCTTGTCCATGCCTTTGATGATTATACCATGAATGCACTTGAACCCGTCACTCCTCTTTCACTTTTTCATCCTGAGCTTATAGACTGGAACTCTCCCTCCCCATCTAATGAAGTCCTTACATTCCAGAATGATTACACTCTTGCCTGTTACCTACACATTGTCGAACCTGTAACGTCTCCTACTAGCAAAGCAAGTGTCAACATGACTGAGGTAGACATCAAGTATCTTAGTCACAAAATAAAAAGAAGAAAAAATAGGCGCTCTAATGGTGAAAACCACTTGGTGCAGTATCAGAGCCTAAAACAGTCAAAATAAAAGACGTATCCAATGGTGAAAACCTCTCTAAAGCGCCTGAGGATGAGATACTTGATGCCCTCCCAAGTCATTTTCAGGAAAGATCATCTGTTCTTATTGAACCAACTCAACCTATCAACTTGAGTACAGAAGCAGAACCTCAGATTATTCACTTGGCATAATCACTCTCAGAGGCAAAAAGAAAGGAATTCACTACATTCTTCGGAAACAAAAAGATAAACTTTGCATGGAAATATTCAGACATGCCAGGATTAGACCCTAATCTAATCATGCACCATTTGTCCATTGCACCAGGTGTTAAGCCCGTCAAGTAGAAGCTTCACAAAATGCATCCACATGTAGCTCTACTTGTCAAAGCTGAATTAGAGAAACTTCTTAAGGGAGTGTTTATCAGAGTAATTGCTTATGTTGATTGGATCTCTAATATTGTTCCAGTATCAAAACATGATAAATCTATAAGAGTCTGCATAGACTTCAGAGACTTGAATTTGGCATGTCTTAAGGATGACTTCCCATTGCCTAATATTGATATGATCGTAGATATGTTGACAAGATATGAAATGTATTCACTAATGGATGGTTTCTCTGGCTATAACCAGATAAAAATTGTGCTAGAGGACAAAGAGAAAACATCTTTCACATGTGCCTGGGGCACCTTCTGTTGGAATGTCATGCCCTTTGTACTCAAAAATGTTGGTGCTACATATTAGAGAGTGGTTACCACCATATTTCATGATATGATGCATAAAACAATGGAAGATTATGTAGATGACACTTTGGCTAAGAGTATGCATCGAAAGAAACATCTTGTAGATCTAGGTCCTATACTAGATTGTATGGAACAATTCAATCTGAGACTCAATCCTAAGAAATGTGCATTTGGCATAACATTTGGAAAATTACTTGGCTATATCATCTCTGCCAAAGGCATTGAAGTGGATCCTGCAAAAGTACAAGCTATCATGGAAATGCCGCCACTGAAAAATATCAGACAAATGAGAGGGCTTCAGGGCCGATTGTAGTCTATCCGGCATTTTATCTCTCAACTGACGGACAAGTCACAACCATTTACTAAGAATTTTCACAAGGGTGTGGCTTATTAGTGGAACAAAGAATGTGATGAAGGGTTCACACAAATCAAACAGTATCTTGCGAACCCACCAATCTTGATGCCTCCCATTCATGGGAAGCCACTTATACTTTACATATCTTCTATGGATACATCATTAGGTATCTTATTGGCTTAAGAAGATCAAAATAACAAAGAGAGGGCTATCTATTACATTATTTGAACTCTAGTCTCATATGAAATGAAATATTCTGCTATAGAGAAGGCTTGCCTTGCAGTGGTGTTTGCTTCACAAAAATTGCAGCACTATATGTTGGCTCATACTACATGTCTAAATGCTAAAATTGATCCTCTAAAATACTTGCTCAGTAAAGCTACCCTCACAGGTAGACTAGCTAAATGGGTCATGCTTCTCAGTGAGTTTGATATTGAATATGTTAAAAGGAAAGCCATTAAGGGCCAAGCAATAGCAAATCAGTTGGCAGAAGCACCCCTAGTTGATCATCAACCATTACACATTGAATTTCCAAATGAGTCCATATTACTTCTTACACATCGCTCATGGACTATGTTTTTTGATGGTTCATTTATCCAACAGGGGTCAAGTGCTGGAATATTGTTCATTACACCTCAACGGTACTCATTACCAAAAGCATACAAGATGTTGTTTCCTTGTACGAACAACATTGCTGAGTACAAAGCCCTCATCAACGGTATGAAGATCACCCTTGACTGGTGCGTGGATGAACTAAACGTCCTTGGAGACTCCCATTTGGTCATCAACCAGGTCAATGATATCTATCTGACAAGGGACGACAAGTTGATACCTTATAAGCAGTTGGTTGACAATCTTAAAAATTATTTTACTCATATCACATTTCAACAGGTTCCGAGGGTAGATAATAAAGTGGCAGATGCCATGGCTACTCTTGCCTCTATGCTACAAATGCCTGAAAATGATTTTAGACATGAATTCCTGGTGGAGATGTTACACTACCTAGCCTATGACTCCCTTGATTCCCAGATGATCTGTTCTATCATAGGACATGACTCATCCTGCTACCATCACATCTTCTCCTACCTACGTGACCAGATTGTTCCGGACACTTACTCCCAAAATGAGAAACGTCACCTAATCCGTAGTGCTTCATGGTTCATCATCATCGCTAATGACTTGTATAGACATGATCTAGACGGTACCCTCCTTAGGTGTTTAGAACCCGATGAGTCCAAACAAGAGTTAGTAGAGGTGCATGAAGGCATTTGTGGGTCACACTCTAACGGCCTGACATTGGCCCGTAAACTTATTAGAGCTAGTTACTACTGGCCAGATATGGAAAAAGAAGCAACACAGTTTGCTAAGTCCTGTAAACAATGTCAATTACATGGAAACCTGATTCATGCTCTAGCCAAGGTGCTTATTCCATTCATTACTTTCTATCCATTTCAACAATGGGCCTTTGATTTAGTGGGTCAGATCTACCCCTCGTCCTCCAATGGACATAAGTTTATCATTATAGCTACGGACTATTTTACTAAGTGGGTAGAGGCAGTCCCTCTCACCATTGCCACTGGCAAAATAGTAGCTATGTTTATTCTCAAGTACATCATCTGCAGGCATGGTGTACCCTTAGCGATTATCACTGATAATGGGGGACAATTTAAAAACAAGGATTTGACAGAGCTTTGCTCTAAATTTAAAATTACTCAACATTGGTCTTCCATCTATTATCCTCAGGGTAATGGATAGGCGGAAGCATCCAACAAAACAATCCTTAAGATCCTGCATCGCACAATGCATAAATCTGGATGAGATTGGCATCTCTAGATCAATCCAGCTCTTTGGGCATATAGGACAAGTATAAGAACACCAACAGGGGCTACTCCCTATGCATTGGTTTATGGAGAAGATGTTGTGCTACCTATTGAGGTCGAGATTCCTTCTCTGTGAGTCTCTCTGAAAGGCCTTATTACTGATGAAGATACTAGAATATCTCAGCTACGAGAGCTAGAATTACTTGATGAACATTGCCAAGTGGCGTTTGATCACCTTAGAGCATACCAAAAGAGAATGTCCAAGAGCTATAACAAAAAGGTTAGACCAAGAGATTTCCAAGCGGGTGACCTCGTTTTGAGGGAGAACCCTAAGAATCAGCAACATCAAGTCCAGAAAGGGAAGTTCAAACCTAACTGGCTTGGTTCGTATATTGTTACTGTAGTGTTTGGGTCTAGTACCTATCAACTCTCTACTACTGAAGGAGAACAACTCAAAGAGCCCATCAACGCTCTTCATCTGAAGTGGTTCTATAGCTAAGACATCTTCAGTATGCTCATGTATATACTAAAGTCTTGAAAAAATGATCATCTTAGTGAAAACCTAGCAATAGGTGCTTTGATGTATCTCCAAAAACAATCATATATTCTAAAAATACAAAAAAATTGAAAAATTGAAAAATATAAACAAATAAATAAATAAAATAAAATAAAAAGAGAAAAAGAGAAAAAAGTGCCATTGATGAAAACCTGGCAAACAGGCGTCATGGTAGCAAAAAAAAAAAAAAAATTTCTACCAAGAAGGTGAAAACCTGGTAAATAGGTGCCTCTTGTTCCACAATGTTATATATATTGCAGCACCACTTGGCTTCATGCATTGCTGCTTTCTTGCTTTCCTGCTTTCCTGCTTACATTTGCTTTCAGTACTCGTCAAGACACCAACTCACATGGATTGAAACTAGTCATACTCTCAGGGAAACCTTCCTAATCTTGGGGGCATTGTCTTATTATCTTTTTTGGATCTACTTCATGACAGTCACAGTGGTTCTCACTGCGTCTGCCTACTGTCACTTAGCTTATACTGAGTTCTCTCTTTGTGAGAATCTCCCTCACATCAGTCACCAATGGTTCTCACTGCATCTACCTACTGATGTCTCGCTAGTCCTACGATCATTTCATTTGAAGCATCTCTCTCGTGTCAGTCACCAGTGGTTCTCACTGTGTCTGCCTACTGTCGCTATTTTATCAAGATTTCTCACATTTTTTACAGTTGGAGTTATACTCACATGCTCTATCTATCGATACTCAGTCTTGAGGATTCTATGCTTTAGTTTGTACATATCTTTCTGTCACTTTTGTGGCACTCTGGTTCCTTTGTGGACCCTCCTGACTTGTCACTAATTCAGTGCCATACGCTTGGGGGCAATCAAATCTCATTTGTCCTCGTAACATACGTCAAGTCAGTCATCATTACTTGGGGGCACAAGCCCCTCATTTGATGATCTTTTGTTTACACCTGCGTCAGTAATCTTGTCATTTCTCAAGGACAACTCGCTACGGACACAAACTGGTGTTTTTCAACACCACCATAAATAGTGTTTTTTAACACTATCTTTGGACACATACGTGTTTTTTAACACACATTGGATATCTCAACCGTAAACATCTATCGATAACAATCAATCACAATGCACTCACAAGCACAAAGGTGTTTTTTAACACCTCATACACATCCAGATTCGTAAAAATTTGAAACTGGCTGAGCTATGCTTGAATATTTCTTTGTATGCTGTCTATTCTTATGGATTTCATTGACATTTTCTTTGTCTACTGCTTGTTGGTGTAGTCCCGATGATCTGGCAACGTAAAATAAATAGGGTGTATGTGATAAGAGCTCCCGCAATAAGATGGAACAACCTCACATCCCTCGATCTTTTTTATTTGTATGCCATGGTGAGGTCGGTACTATCTCCTTGCTTGTTATTTCTTTGTTTATCATTGCTTTGTTTGTTATTGATCTATTTGTTTACGCATGATCACACTCATGGTTATCTTGGCTTTGAATGCCTCGATACTGGTGTACTCTTGGAACATTAACTGGAAAAAATGTTCAGGTCATCTTGGCTTTTGTGCCCTGGTGCTTACGTTTGTTTCCTACATTTTATCCAATGATAAGTCATATTCATATCCTTATGGTTGCATTGTGGCGCCAGTAAGGGTTGTATCAACTTT